>JAJMIV010000216.1:0-19177 GCA_030563445.1 Metschnikowia gruessii
TAATATGTCTTGTGTATTTCAGTGATAGTAAGTCAAGGTGGCGGTCCCTGGGTTAATAGCTGGCTTTATATAGTGTTTTCCCATCTATAAGAGAAGATAATTCAGACGTCTATATTGAGATTAGAATAATAGAATGGGTCGAGTGGTGTAATAGGCTAGTCGATCAGTATAAGGTCCCTAACAGGCTAATTCATAATATAGAGTTTCACCGTTATACGTGGCCTAAGGTTTTGTTTCTTTGGATGTTCACCCAGCTCTTTTTCATACCCCTTGTGTGATATTTCACTCAAATGAGATTAAGAAAGTGAAGCAAACAAAGGAATTGTATTACAATAGCAAAATCAGCCCATACCTATATTACCTTACATATGTGTGGTTTTCTTTAATTGAAAAATAATTGATTTTGTGACTGTTTTCAACATTGAAGTAAGTCATTGAGAATGTGTAAATAATTAAATTTCCTTGTTTTTTTTGTGATACACTATTCCTATTTTTCCCATTTATAAAGTGGTAAATATTCCATACACCTTAAATGATGTTACTTTTCGCGCGTTTTAGTGCAACTTAAAGGGTCTTCATTGATGAAAACATACTAATATACTCACTATACATGAAAATTCCATTATTTGAGATAAAATTTAAAAGACAGCCTGAGAAATTTCTCAATATTATTGCGATTCACTCTATAAGTTCAGAGCGCTTTTTCAATACCTTCCGGTCTTGTAATCAATCCCAAACTTAACTGCATCAGATCTTGAATGTTAACAGTTTATTGAATAATCTGGGGAAAAATTTAACATTTTTCTCGAATCTGAAATTTTGATACTCTCAGTACACAAAAAGCAACATTAGCTTGGCCGCTTCCGGCTAAGGATAACTATCGTCTCAGGCATATCTTAGACCCGCGTTCTTTTTCCTCCTCACTTTAATTCACACTGCTATTCAAAGCCCTCAAAAAGATACCGGCCGTCTGTTTAATTTACACTCCTTCAACTTCTTGGAAGAACCAGACCCGACATATCATTGTCTGTAATAGTTCAAATCTTTCCAATTTACTCCCACCCAAACTGTTCTCACCACCAATTAATTCGAATAACGCAACATTTTATTACATCTGAGCTATATCCCGATTAACTACATAGCACCGTTAGAACTATTTACATGGACAGTAAATATGCCACATGATAACTTAGCAAAAGAGGGAAAACTGATTTCCTAAAGCTCTTTAGATCTATATACTCATCTTTCATCATACACAATAATGAAACAATTTGTCCTTTTTATACCACGTGAGGCACCAACCAGTAGTGACTACTGAATTTATTCAAACAGATCGATATTTATTTTGGCAGTAAGTCTTCCAAAAACACCAAAAGTATTTAGATAAAAGATCAGATACTATGACACATTTCGGTTGATGTAGAATTGCCTAAATCCGTATCCGGATGTGGGACTCTTAAACGTGTTCATGCATGGTAGAGTGAGAATATCCTAAACCAGACAAGTGTGAAGTAGACCCATAAAAGAACCACATCTCAAGAAGATTTTTTTTCGAAATTTCAACGACAAATTGTTTAAATTCCAAATTATTAGGTATATCAATCTTTCTTGGAATATTACGTGTGTGTCTCACTGTCTCACCATGTCTAACATTATTACTATTTTCGCAGTAGTTGCCTTTGGGTGTGGCTCTCAATTTAGTTAAATATGATCATACTCCACATATATTAATACATACAGCATAATTCGCGGAAATATATCTTTAATCTAGAAATTAGTGAATTTTTCAGGCGGTTAAACTGTTTTATATTAAAAATTTACTTCCACCTATAATAATACCCATGTATATTATACTCATAACAAAGACGTTCTCATCTCTTCTCATCCACCTCCTGGTGTCATAGGTATGGGCATCATATTCACTCTCACAGTTGAAAATATCACCTGCGACCCACCTGATACATTTGAAAGAATGACAATACTGTTTTTTTTACCTGCACAAAGAATACAATATTCAATCCACTAATAGGGTATTAATTCTTTCTCTCTCATGCCCAAATATTGTTGACGAGAGAATTCCGCGATTTAGATGCTGCATCTGCTTATCGGTAATCAGCTCACGTGACACGCCGCAATCCGTACAGGACGTGGGGCATTGCATGAGCATAGATAGATCTGCTTATTAAGCCACAGTAACGGCAAAATACAACCTCAAAAAAACATACAAAAAAGGTACAAAAAAGGTAGGACGCTCTTTTCGGTTCTAAATTTGGCGAATAATTTCCCAATTTTTTATATTCAAACAATTACCCCTCTTTATGGGCTCTCCCACTAATAACCTGCTGGAGCAGTCGCCTCTCATCAGATCTGAGCAAGCTAGATCTAGATATGGTGAATCTGCCAGTTCAGAACACACACTTTCCGGGTTGGGATCGCCAAAAGCGGCAGAACATGAAACTACACCTTTAGAAGATGAAGAGAACACATTTTTTTCTGCGGAAGATGACGATTTGAGGGATTTATTGCCGGCTGTCAAGGAAACCGTGCCATTAAATGATGACCCCAGTATACCCGTGCTAACGTTCCGGTTTTTTGTTCTTTCGTTTGTGTTCATTGTTCCTGGAGCATTCATCGATACACTTAACTTCTTCCGTACCACGGCAGCCGCTTACCTGATCTTTTTTGTCCAGATAGCCGCCCACGCTGCGGGGGAATGGATGGCTCGCACGCTTCCAAGAAAACGCGTGAATTTGTACTTTTTTTCTTTTAATTTGAACCCGGGGCCATGGTCGATCAAAGAGACGGCCTTGGTCACGGTGGCAGCCAAAAGTGGGGCTACAGGCAACTTGGCCACCAATGCTTTGGCGCTAGTGGAGCTCCATTTTGGCACGCGCGTTCCCCCGCCCATTGCCATTCTTTTCATGTGGGCAATTGTTTATATAGGATACTCGTATGCTGCTATAGCGAAAAACGTGGTCAGTTACGATCCACAGTTTCAGTGGCCACAGTCGTTGATGCAAACTGCGCTCCTTCAGAGCCAGGCCAAAGACAGCAAGGAGAGGGAGGACAGGGAGAAAAAAGAGGCCGAAAGGATGGATCTAGATGTAGAACCAACCAGCGGCAGTGGTGACAGTGATCTCAGTGTTGATGTGAATGGTGACCCTCTTGGAAAGTCACAAAAACAGCCCTTTCTGACGCCCTTCTTTACGTCCCTTTTTACGCCATTTAGTCAGCGGTCGCAAATGTCGGTATTCTTCCTTTGTGAATTTGGACTAGCCGTGTGGCAGTTGCTTCCCGAATACTTCTTCCCCATGACATCTTCAGTGGCTCTTCTTTGCTACATTGCACCCAAAAACCATAACATAAACTTCATCGGGTCTGGACTCGGCGGCATGGGATTTCTCGACTTCTCGTTCGACTGGGCCAATATAACGTCGCAAGTCATGTTGATCCCCTACTGGGTACAAGTGATTCAGTTTGTGGGGTTTGTTCTTGGCGCGTGGGTTCTTCTTCCGCTCGCCAAATGGAGTCTGTTATTTCCATTTCCACATGGACTAATGTCCAATAGGTTATTCACAGAATCGGGAAAACTCTACCCCACCGACAAGCTCATGAATAAAGACGGCACATTCAACGAAACCGCGTTCGAATTCTACGGTCCGGTGCACTTAGGCTCACAAAGGGCATGGAATATGTTTTTTGACTATGCCGCTTATGTTTCGGGGGTAGTGTGGGTGATTGCGTTTGCGTGGGATCGCCTAAAAGAGAGTTGGAACGGCGGACGTCGTCAATATAACGATCGACTTAATAAGCTCCACCGTGCTTACGAACCGGTGCCGTTTTCTTGGTACGCAGTACTTTTCGTCATTTCCATGTTGGCCTTGACTCTAGTGCACCTGAGCGGGTACTTGTTCATGCCGTTGTGGGCGTGTATCGGGGCGCTTTTCATGGGCTCCATCATTGTCACGCCCTTGATGTGGCTCTATGCGCTTTCCAACTTCCAGCTCCCCATCGGAACCTTCAACGAGCTCCTTTACGGGTACATGGTGAAGGATCGCAAGGTTAAACATCCAGGAGGAGCGGCGTTTTTCGGCTGTGTGGCTGGAAACGCGTGGTACCGAGCACAGCACCACTTGGAGCTGATGAAGCTTGGGTTCTATAACCACTTACCGCCTAAAACAGTGTTTTTTGCCCAGATCATGGGCGAGTTGATCGGAGTGCCCGTGAACTACCTTTCGTTCCGCTGGGTGATCTCCTCTAAGTGGGACTTTTTGGTTGGCAAGAAAACTGACCCTTTACACCAATGGACAGGCCAATCGGTGACTTCATACCATACTAATGCGATTGTTTATGTTCTTTTGGGCCCCCAGCGTCTTTTCATGAAATACCCGCTTCTTCCGTACGGGTTTTTGGTGGGGCTTTTGTGTCCTTTGATCATATTCGCTCTCCACAAGAAGTTCCCCAAGAGTAAGCTCAACCTCCACCTCTGGAACACCACCGTGTTGTTTTCCACGCTCAGCACATTCTACGGAAACGTATCTACAGGATTCCTCTCCAAATTCATTGGTGGCACATTCACCATGTTCTATGCCTATAGGTATAAGCATGCGATATGGAAGAAGTACAACTATGTGGTTGCGGCCGCTTTGGACACGGGATTCAACTTGTCAATGTCTTTTATATTCATACTAGTGTCGTTGGGAATCACTGCGCCTGCGTGGTATGGAAACAACCCACAAAGTGTGGAGCGTTGCTTTGCTTTGGACAGATGAGGGTTTTCTTAGGTGTGGGATGTGCGAGCTGTTAGGTTTACTTCGTGTGGGTTTCCACCCAGTTTATGAAAATAGACAGAAATTATAGAAATAGACATTTGGGCGAGAACGAGGCTAGATAACGAATGTTGGTTTGAAGCTATACTAGGTATTGTGTAATAACTAAAAATATGTCCAGTCTCTGATACATATTACGAAATCAGGTGTATATCAGTGATATGGCCTACTGACTTTGGCTGCTACGTTATCTGCTCGTACTAGGGCAACCTTACACGGCTTCGGTGACTGAGCTATTACCATATCTTGTTTCCATCGTTTACCCCACTCGGCCAACCCCATTGTTTGCGAGTTCGCCGTTAAGCAGCTAGATAGTTATACTCATCCCCCTTTGTGGGTAACGAGCCAAACACCTATTAGCTACAATAATGGACACATTGTCTACTATTGAATTACCACTGGTCGAGTTACCTCTTACCGAACTGCCACTTCCAGGACTTGGAACTGCCACTTTATCTCATACAAAACAAGAACAAGAGCCGCGCGGACCGAAATTGAGCTAGGTTTTGCGGCATTTCGTTCTAATCGTCGTCGTCGGCGATATCTTCCTCTTTGCAAAACAATTCGCTTGTTTTCCTTGACACTGTTTCCAACTGGTGTCATTTAAGGACTTAATTCCTCGTCCCCAGGGAACTGCTCTAGCTTGTAACACCCTGGGGAAAATACTCTTCAATAGAATGTGAGTTCGTTTCTGACAAGTAAATTCCTAAGAAAACATAGTCAGTTTCAAAACTCGAAGAAGTGAATTGGGATATATGATTTTATTACAACCTTTTCCCGTCGAGCATTCACCCTCTATTAAGATACGGTTCAAAATATTCGTGACTGAATTTCGCGGTCATATAATTTCAATAGTCCTAAACACCACATTCCATTTCAGAAATTGTGGTCCTCGGTGCAATCTCTTAGATTATAGTCCTTTTAATCTCACCCACTGGGAATTTGGAATGTCCCCTATCATATATTTTGGTGTATCTGCATTAGTGGCGTACCCCTCTTCTTTAGCTAGTGACTTCAACTAATCAGTCCTTATTCGCTGAGTAATCACTCCTTGATAAATTAATTTAATTTATGCTCACATCTCTGGTTACCTAGTCATTTTGTGGCATTGGGTCTTTTCCATAGCCCAGTACTATTAACGGTGGGACTATTAGACTACCATACCAATGACAGCCGCTTCCCCTCCTAAGGTGAGACTCCTTCAGGAAGCCCTCTGAGTGAGGTACAGTCAGATAAGGTCGCCACACACCCTAGAGACCTACCGGGTTATTCAGCCCATGAATTCTGCTCCCTCCTTCTGTGATAACCAAGACACGACGGTTCTGCTCAGCATTATATTCTATCAGACTGGTCGAATATTCAGTGTGAGCCATGCAGAACACCTCCCCACACGTACTTCGCTCGTAGAGAATATACCGTTTTCTGGATAGCAAACCGCAAGCTCGGCCACATCTTCTACGAGTTTTACTAATATCATGAAGATTTCCAAATCTCATAAACTCAGAAATCACACTATAAATCTTTTTAATGCAGTCATACACAACAATTATTACTCTCTAATAGCTACACTTGTTGCAGTCATCATCAATACTTCGTCAAGTGAAATTCATCGTTGACATGAGCTTCACTGAAATTGTCCAATCATTATGATTCCTTTTTAGGTTGTCCCCATCCCCTTTATATCAAAAACATATCATAAACTATGAGTAAATTTCTAAATCATTACTGTGCGCGTGTCTCCCACCGATCTGGTGCGCACATTTATAAGAATAATTCGTGTTCTGAAAACCATGAATTGTCGCCGCGAAAAACTGAAATGTAGAACAGATGTATTGAGTTTTCCTCCGTTAATATTGTCTTTTCGTCCAAAAATGAATTCTCCAATAGTGAAATTATATATCACACATGATTCAAAATGAAACCTCCTCTCCGAAAAATAATTTATCCGAGATGAAAATTAAACTGTCTCAATCAAAAACCAAAGCATCTACGTTCAAAAATAAAGTGTCCACGATCAAAAATAGAGTGTCGCCATCAATTGTTTTTTTGAACGGATACTTTGTTTTTGAATGTGGACACTTTAATTTTGATCGTAGACAGTTTTTTCACCGCAGATAAATGTTTTCTTGGAGAGGGACTTCATTCTGAATCATCGATGATTTATACTTTCAGCGCTGGAGATTTCATTTTTGTGCGAGGAGAATTCATTAACAGAGGAGCATTCAACTTTCATCGCAGAGACCTCATTTTTCAAGGAAGTGACTTCACTTTCTAAGGACGAGAATTCAATTCTTCTGCTCTACATTTCAATTTTTTGGGACAATTCATTGTTGTCAGAACACGAATTTTTTATTAATCCTGTAAATGCTTTCAACCGCGTTGAATACTGAGATACTCAGATCCCTTTAATTTTCAAGATATACAGTAGAAAAGGATGAAGCTTAAGCAGTATCACCACAAGACATAGCACCATAACATTCTAATCACAAAAACTACAATTCAACCACAAATGCCGTTTCTCTAAGTGAAAAACCATCTTATCAATGACATATACCTGCACACAACACCCATCTCACTATCAAAGCACATAACCATGGCAAAACATTCAATTCAACTACCCAAAAACACCCGAAATTCTCCCCCTCATGTCGTCAGAGAGCCTGCTACGATCTCGCAACTCGCAGCGTTTACACCAACTTCACACGGCCGAGTCAAGGCTCCGAGAACTCGAGCTGGAGTCATATGCTGAGGCCCTCCCAGAAGGCCTCCATGTATCGCAATCTTTACATAGTGAAAAACAGATTCTCGACTTTAGACGGCCTCCAAGGACCACAAACACGTATTTGAGTATTTTGTTTGGTTCAATATGTGGCGTATTGGCGCGTAAGGGTTTACAGGTACTCACCACATTTAATGGGTCGTTTTTGGAGGGCATTGTGTGGGCCAACTTTGTAGCGTGCGTTATTATGGGCATGGCCGTCGAGTCGCAGGCAATTTGGGCACTTTTAATCGACGATTCTACACATAAACCACTATATTCGTCCAAAGGTACGATCCCATTGTATGTGGGTATCACCACGGGCTTTTGTGGGTCGTGTTCGAGTTTTTCCAGCTTCATTCTAGAGGCCTTTACTAAGGGTGCTAATCTTCCTCCTAGTCGTGTGCATTATCCGAATGCAGCATACGGAATTTTGGGGGTACTCGAGGTTTTATTGGCTCATTTGGGTATTTCCGTATGTGGTTTCCGTATAGGAACCCATTTCACCCGTTCAGTGGAGAAATATCCATGTTCTTTCAGTCCTAATATGTATAGAATAGTGGAAATCGCTTGTGCCGTATTGGGAATCGCTTCTTATGTCGTGGTTATTGTTCTAATAGCGAACAAATCAGATGGGAAATGGCGATCTTGGACTTTTTCGTGTCTTTTTGCCCCATGGGGCGCGTTTGCCCGGTTCTGGCTCTCCAAACTTCTAAATCCGCGTGTTAAGGACTTTCCTTTGGGCACATACGCAGCCAATTTTGGAGGAACGGTCCTTTTGGCTATTTTCACCTTATTGGCGCGGGGAAAAGCCAATATAGACAGTGTTTTGCCGCTTGTTTCGGGTGTTTTGAGCTGTCATGTTCTTTCGGGGCTAGAAGATGGTTTTTGTGGGTGTTTGACCACGATATCTACATTTGTGGTCGAAATCTGTGGCTTAAACTTATTCAATGGGTACGTGTATGGGCTGGTTTCTGTTTCAACTAGTTTTATTGCTATGTTGTTGATTGTGGGGTCGTATAATTGGGCCATTGGGTTTACTGCGGCTGTGTGTTAGGTCAGGGTGGTATTTAACGAGGATAAAGTGGGTGTATTGAACCTTTTATATGTATTTTAATAGAAACTGGTATATGTTATAATTACGCCCTCCAGTCAGCTTTGTGAATAGGTGGGTACATAAATTGGGACAACCAGTTTGAAAAGCACATCAAGAGTGCACAACAGGAAGAAAGAAGTGACTGAAAAGACTCAACTGGCTTCAATGATGGTTGAATTTCCAAGGTGTCTAGTGACAAAGCAAAATCCGGGAAAAAAGCATAAACGACTACATGGGTAGTGTCGATTGCCTATTTCGGAAATCTCACAATGAATGGGCACTTTATGAACGATATTTCACTGTTTGCGGTCACTCTTTTTGGTCCTATTTTTGGTATTTGCTCCATACGTTACTCCAAAACAGGGTTACAACTTTTAATGGCTCTAAGACTATGGAAATACCGTCTCATGCTGAACCCAGAATTACAGTACAGAGGTCAGGAGACCATAAAAGCGATACAAAACTACTGAATAATATGCTCTGATTTTGGGTTGAACCAGACATCCCTAAGAGATTATTACCAATAGAAATAGAAAAGCTGAAATCTTTTCAAATCTTTAAGTCGCAGAAATTACATTCCTATAATCATGCCAACTCAATTCACAAAGACTTGACCGCAGGTGAGTCAGGTGAAGAAATGAGGTATGTTCTTGCAAGTATTATATAAGCAAGAATAGTTTAAACTTAATGACTCTCAATTAATATTTTTAAAGTCAAGTCAGATAATCACATTGATAGCCAGAAGGATAATGGCATAATGATATCCCACCTGTCAACAGGAAACCACCGAATTGTTATCCAAAGTTTTCTCTGAAGTCAACTCTAGAACATATGTGAATGAAAATTAGAGTCGATTGAGCTGTATTTAACCAATGCAATACACTTTGAGTAAATTCTGACGCTCAGTAGAATGTCGAAAATCCAAAGACATGGAATTGGTTTGTTAGTCAGTCACAAACACATATTCTTCTAGACTGTGCGAGTCACTTTCGGGTCCAGGCAACCATACACTTCACCAGTGTTGTTAGTAATGGCATATTTTACTATATCATGGGATATTTTTACTAAAAATACTATTTTTGGCGGATATTATATGATGAATCAATATATTGCTAATACGTCATAATTCATATCGTGAAGTGTGGTCTGTAGTAGTTGCAAATGAGCTTGACCAGGTGATTGTCTGTACAGTGATAAGCTTTGGAACTTGAACAATCCATGTATTCGTCTGTTTTCATTCCCCTTTGGAAAAAAGGAAATTAATAAAGTTTTATGTGACGAATACAATTAGAAGATGACAAAACATTTAAATTATAAGGTTTATGTACCAAGAAGGGATGTTTTTGCTGAGGTCCAGTATAGGGTAATCTGATATTAGACACTATGCATATATCTGAGATTATTAGGGGTTCTCTAGATTCATATACTTTCCTTGATTATTTGTTATTTCTAGTTGGTTTAGCCTAGCAACTTCGTCCTCTACTAAATACATTAATCCAAATAAGTTGGTGACCAACATGTTAATGGTGCATTCAATATAATCACCCTTCATATTTACCCACCTGCAACGTAAATTACACGCATTAATTACTACCATATAATATACCTTCCATATATTCCTCAAATGCTATGATAGTAAGTACATCCATGATAACCAATTACTTACCAGTATCGTCACAAATCTATGATATCTCAGAGCTGGTTCAACCCTCTGATTCTACTTCTTGCTCTCTGTAGACTTATCACTAATAGCCTTTTAACCCTTTCTATTTTTCTTCTTTTTCAACACCGACTTGTTCTTGTTCTTTGTGACCTTTCCAATAGGCATGGTGGTCTTCACAAACCGAATATTGGGCTTTTCATACGTTGGGGCCCGTGTAGGACTGTCCTCAAAAAGACCCTCTAGCCAGGGCACCTCTGTGTCGCGAATACTGCTATTTACAACGTCAAAAAGAATTTTGCCGCCGGCCCAGTCCTCCTCAAACGATAGGATACTGACGTTTTCCGTTCGGAGCACCTCCAGAAGCCGATTGGTGGCCCCACGAGGCAATTCCACGAGTTTTACTCTATCCAGGGCCGATCTGGATGCTGCAAACGTAAGGAGGGGAAAACAGCTCGTTAGTAGCGACGTGCTGAGGTCAGATTTGGCCACAAACACGTATTTCACATAGTTTACTTTGGGTTTTTCAGTGTTCGGGCTCTTTTTGGTTGTTGTCTTGCCCAAAAGTCTGGCCCGGTTTGGTTTGGCCTGTTCCTCCAATTTCTTGACGGTGGAGTTAAATCCAATGGTGATTTTCGACGCTAGTTCATGCTCATGCATTTTCTTTTGCTTATCGGACTTTTTCATCTCCAAATAGCTGCCGTATCCAGAAAGAACTTGGGTCAAACAGTCCATAATAGTTTCTGCTGTAGGACGGTCTACAGAAGGCCATTCTGCACCTTTTGAAAAGGGGTTTTCGAGGAACGGCTTGAAAACATCACGTTTTTTCTGTTCTATATCTTTCAAGGACCCTGCTCCTGGTGCATGTTTGGACATTTCACGTGTTTTTGTGGGCAATTCTTGTACTTTGTTGGCATACTAAATGATAGATAGAGATGAGGTCGATGGGCCGATTTGTGTGCAGGAAACTAACGGTATTTACTTCCTTCCAATATAGAGGCTTTCTACAACAGCAATAATTCGTTATTTATATTTTGTTTTGTTTATTTATGTTTTGTTTATTCGTTAGAAAAAGTCAAAAGAGCAAAAACGTTTTTGCAGAGTATTTTATACAACAGTTGCTCACTTCTTCTCCTCGTCCTTCTTCTCAGTAGAGTACAGTGGAGAGCCTGGCGAATATGAAGGAGAGCCTGGCGAGTATTGGGGAGAAGTTGGAGAGTATTGAGGAGAAGTAGGCGAGTAACTTGGCGACGTGGGTGAGTATTGCGGCGACGTTGGCGAGTAGCTTGGCGACGTAGGCGAATACTGTGGCGACGTAGGGGAGTAACTTGGCGAAGTTGGGGAGTAACTAGGCGAAGTTGGGGAGTAACTTGGCGAAGTAGGTGAGTAACTTGGCGAAGTAGGTGAGTAACTAGGCGAAGTTGGTGAGTAACTAGGCGAAGTAGGCGAGTAACTTGGCGAAGTAGGCGAGTAGCTAGGCGAAGTAGGTGAGTAACTTGGCGAAGTTGGTGAGTAACTAGGCGAAGTAGGCGAGTAACTTGGCGAAGTAGGTGAGTAACTAGGCGAAGTAGGCGAGTAACTTGGCGACGTTGGTGAGTAACTTGGCGAAGTTGGAGAATAACTTGGCGAAGTAGGCGAGTAACTTGGCGAAGTAGGCGAGTAACTTGGCGAAGTAGGCGAGTAACTTGGAGAAGTTGGCGAGTACGTTGGCGACGTTGGCGAATATGTTGGCGAAGCCCCACCATAAGCAGGCGACGTCACGCCACCGTATCCAGGCGATGTGGCACCAAACGAGAATGGCGACGTTGGAGAAGTCATTGAAGGTTGTCCTCCATAAGACGTAAGCGAACCAGAAGCATCCGACACGTTTGCAGTATGGATAGGCGAGAATCCAGCACCTTCTTCATACTGAATCTTGTCGTCCTCCATCTCGTAGTCTCTGTATGGTGTAGCACCTCCATCTGTTTCACCTGGAACACCAATGTCGGAACTAACACTAGCATCTTGCAACATTTTCTCGTCAACCATCACATCGAACGCACCGGTACCCAATGGAGGCATTTGACCTAAGATGACGTTCTCGGAGATACCGCGACAGTCATCCAACTCAGCTGCTGCTCCAGCATCCAACAAAATCTCGACGGTTTCTTCGAAAGAACAACGCATCAATGCACCGGTCTCCGCTCTGTTAATACCGTGACGAGTAATGGCCATCAAGTGACCACGGGCAGTCATAACATCCACAAGCAAGGCCATATGACGGTAGTTGACATAAGAACCATCGAAAGCAATGACGTTAAGAATTTCCTTAAACAATGCAGTACGAGTAGCCTCGATACCAAGCACAGAAAGAATCTCGATAAAGTTATTCGAGTATGTTCTGGAAGCATCCACACCTGGAACAGCAATGACTTCTGCCAAGTTAACACCATCAGTTTCCAAAACCCACTCTTGCTTTTGCAGGAATTCCCCATCGGCGTCGGGCGTGCTCATCTTGTGTTGCATCATGAAAACTCTTGTGATACCTGGGATACCACGCAAAGAAATAGTCTCCAACATGTGAGCCTCGACTCTCTTCAAGATTTGATCCTCTTCATGGTCGCCTTCCTCTTCCAATTTAGGATCACGGATAACACGACAACGAATGATCAACTTGTCCGCGGTATCATCGGACCAGATAACGAACAAATCTTCACCGAAGTTTTGCGAAATCTTTTCCGCCACTTGAGCCATAGTCAATTGCTTGTCCAACATTTTAGCTCTATCCAACTCAAGACGAAGCAACCAAGGAGATTGGTTATCGATGGTCTCTTCCACTTTTTCATCTGGAATGGCAAAGTAGGCCTCCACCGTATCGTAATCTTCTTCAATGACAGTGCTTCTTGGGTCAGGATCGTAGTAAATTTCAGTCGAGGATGTAACATTCTTCAAAGTCGTGTGCTCGATAGCAGATTGCACAACCTTAGCCTTTTCAATATCAACTGCGATCTCTGGTTGTAAGTACACTGTAAGAGCAGGGGTCTTAATGTTCTTAGCAACGTTCAAAATTTCCTTAAGACGAGGGACACCAAGAGTGACGTTCTTCGAAGACACACCGGCATAATGGAAAGTGTTCAACGTCATCTGCGTTGCAGGCTCACCAATAGACTGCGCAGCGACAACACCCACCATTTCACCAGGATGCACGATAGATTTCTGGAATTGAGATTCAATTTCTCCACAAACCCACTCGAAGGAAACTCTGTTGAGCTTGAACTCTTCAACCACACGACGGGCAGCCAATCTAGACCTCAACAAACATTGGAAAAGTAAAGTGGCATCCTCTTGTGCTTCCTTGATAAGCGCGGTGTTACCACGGAGAACGAGAAGTTTAGTACAAAGGGTCTTGACACCCTCGACAATCTCCTCCAATTTCAAGTCTGAAGCCTTCTGGCGACCACTGTGGAAGATTTGTTGGGCATTTTGAATGATACGACGCAAGTTAACAGGCAATGGCCAGTTGTAGTCACCGTTAGGGAAGACAACCTCTCTCAAGAACTTACGGTCGCTAAGTAATTGATCGTATTCCTGATCCAAAACCTTTTGCACGGAAACATCACCCTTGATTTGCTTTCCTGATTCCAACAATGATTCAGAAATAGACTTAGATGGGTCCAAAACGTCGATTCTGTAACGCTTCTCGAAAGAAGCATCCGATCCTGGAATGGTGTCCACAGATTGTTTCTCGACAGATGTAGCATCAATTCCGTCCTCACCATAGACGAATTGAATGATATCACCCAAAGAGTTTCTGGTAGTACCATCGTAATGAACCATAATATCCTCCAAAGCTTTAACCAAACGACGCTGAATGTAACCAGTCTCGGCAGTTTTAACCGCGGTATCAATAAGACCTTCTCTACCAGCCATAGCGTGGAAAAAGAATTCTTGAGGAGTCAAACCTCTAAGGTACGAGTTTTCCACGAAACCCTTAGATTCGGGCGAGTAATCATCCTTTGTGAAATGAGGCAAAGTACGATCAGCAAAACCGAAAGGAATACGCTTACCTTCGACAATCTGTTGACCCACACAAGCGGACATCTGAGAGATATTAATGAAAGAACCCTTGGAACCAGATGTCACCATCTGTTTGACGTTATTCAGATCTTTCAAGTTCATTTCAGCGGAACGACCAGCGGTATCACGGGCCTGGTTAAGAATACGTGAAACATTGTGCTCAAATGATTCTCTCAAAGTCATACCTGGCTCAGGTTCCAACTTATTCTGCTGAGCATCCATGATAATCTCTTGCACCTTCTGCTTTGCTTCCTGAATGGTGGTGGTAACAGTGCGCATGGTATCTTTATCTGCGATAGTGTCACCAATACCAATGGAGAAACCGTTATGTAAGAGCCAGTAGTTAACAACTTTCTGGATCGAACTGAATAACTGGGCACATACTTGAGGACCCTTTTCTCTCATGACAGTATGGATCAAACCACCTCCAGTAGCACCAACAGTTTTCTTGTCAACGACACCGAAGATAATCTCACCATCAACAATCAACATACCCGAATCCTTAGGACTGAGCATATCTTTGCCATCATCGAATCTTTGCAAATGGATTCCCTTAGGGATAGCCATAGATAACAACTGCTTTCCAGACCACATAGGTTTTGGCTTGAGAATTGCAGGAGGAGGAATGACACCATCCCAGTTTGGAATCCAGTACAACATGTTCATGACTTGCTCGTATTCAATGAAGTTATCACGCAAAGTCATTTTACGAACACCACACAAAGTATCTTGCACAATACCCATGACAGGCTTATTGGATTGTGGCGAGACAATTTGCAAAGGAACCGCGCAAATTTGAGACATTTCAGCTCTGGTTTCTGGGGACTGAGGAACGTGCAAGTTCATTTCATCACCATCGAAATCGGCGTTATATGGCGAGGTAACAGACAAGTTCAATCTGAACGTAGAGTAAGGCATGACCTTCACTCTGTGCGCCATCATGGACATTTTGTGCAAAGAAGGTTGACGGTTAAACAAAACGGGGTCGTCGTCCATCAAATGACGTTCGACTTTCCAGCCGTATTGTAAAGCAATGTCACCTGCTCTCTTGTTGTACCTTAGGTCAATACGATCACCAGTATCACGGATAACATACTTTGCACCAGGGTGTTCATTTGGACCATTACGCACGTACTCAGTCAACTTGTGGATGTTGTAAGGAGTCACGACTTCAGGGTATGATAAGGTTCTGGCAATAGAAATTGGCACACCAACCTGGTCAAGATCAAGGTTAGGATCACCGGAAATAACGGTACGCGCAGAAAAGTCCACACGCTTACCCATCAAGTTACCTCTCAATCTTCCTTCCTTACCCTTCAATCTGGCTCTGATGGACTTGATTGGACGTCCGGTCTTTTGAAGTGCTTGGGGCTGACCAGCGATATCGTTATCCATGTAGGTAGCCACGTGGAACTGCAACAAGGCTTCGAACTCACTGATGACGTGCTGAGGAGAACCATCGATTTCAAGACGTTGCACGTTGATGTTCGCCTTAAGAATATCGGCCAACTTAAACGTCAAGTCATCCTCACCTCTGGCAGTATCGTTAAATGCAATAGAAGGTCTCACGGGTGGAGGAGGAACGGGCAAAACAGTGATCAACATCCACTCGGGTCTGGCGTAGTCTTCGTTGAAACCCAATCTCTGGCAATCTTCAGAACTGATGTGTCTGAAAACACTCAAGATTTCGGTGGGGTTCAACAAACGACGCTCAGGTTGCTCGTTTTCATCGTAGGTCTTGTTTTGTTTCCAAGTACCCCACAACTTCAAACCGTCTCTACGCACAGTGGGCTGTGTGTGACCACATCCACCTCTTCCTTGTGTGACCTGGCCCTCGTCGTTAATAGTGTCAGCCTCACACACCATTTTAGTCTTACAGACGTTCCAAACGGCGTTGAAACGCTTCTTGGGGTCTCTTATACGGATAGCCTGGGACATCAAAGGGTTGGAGTCGTCCACAAGAATCATACCACAGTGCATACAGACACACTCGCACACTTTCTTGATCTTAGCAATAAATCCAATGTGGAACACGGGTTTGGCCAATTCAATGTGGCCAAAATGGCCCGGGCACTCGGCCATGTCCTCACCACAGGTCTGACACTTGAAATTCCGGTCGATGGAGCCCAAACGGGGGTCGTTTAAACCACCATCTCTTGGCTTTTTCGTGGTCTGGTCCATGGTTTCGGGGTACTCGATCTTGGCCACCGAAATGGCACGGACTTCTTCGGGAGACAACAATCCAAATTGGACCTGGAGCTAGTTAGCAGATGAACGTTTTAAAAAGGGGCACCAAGTGCGATCTACGATATTTTCTGGTGAAGAAAGCGGGAAAGCCCACGAAAAAGCGGGAAAACCCACAAAAAAATGGAAGAATACATACCTCTTTGACCGACCGAAGCGGGGCGCTGGAATATGGAAATTGGCGACTCATTGCTGGGAGGAATCGATTCTAATAAGAAAAAAAGGAAAAGACTTCAAAAAATTCCAACAAAAACACGGATTGGGGTATGGTACAGTTGGTATAGTACAGTATTCCTCTGAATAAGCAAGTCTTGGGTTGCTTGAAGTATGGTTGGGAAAAATTACCAGCGGGTACTTCACGAGGAACGGTGTTTAGGGGCTTTGTGTTTTTTGGGGTTTTTTTTGTGTTTTCTGATGGGTATTTTTGATCTTTTTTTTTTTTTGTTATGTGGATGGATTTCTCTCGTCACTCAACAATGAAGCGGGAAAAAAAAAGGGATCGTAATAAAACGGAACCTTGATGAGCCAGCGGGAAAAAAAATGACACGAGCTTAAACCTCTGACAACCTAGATCAAATACCGGATATTTCGGGGGATGATTTGAAATGGACGGTGGTGTTTCGACGAGGTTTGAAAGACTACCGGTGATGTTGTAAGGCGAGTTTTCAGTCGAAAAAAAATCGCTGGTAGGTGGCGAGCGTTGATGTGCTGAGAGTTACACGTGTGTGCGGCGGTTGGAATTTGCGCATGCGTAAATCTCATACCGCCTACCTCAGTCGAATAGGCCCGGCGAAGTTCTGCATAAACGGGATCGGGTGGGGAAATCGGTTGTATTTTTGGACTTGGGATGGATTGATTAGTGTGTAGGTAAACTTTTTTGGAACTAAATCGGCTTGTTATGGGTGAATATGTGGGAATTTACTTTCTAGAGGTTCCCCTCTTTGTTGTGGTGTACTGCAGGTAGTGTGGCTGTGATGCTCGTGAGACCACGCATGTGGAAAAATGTGTAAATTCAATAAAATGGTCTGGTCACTGGTAGATGGTGCTGTGGGGTGTTTGATACTATGGCATGTCACTGGGTATGTATTTTTGAGTGGTCTTTTAGTGGTAGTCTGTTTTTTAGCGAGAAAATTTGGAGTTCTGGAGGATAAATCTGGCTGTGTAGCTCATGATAAGTATTATGGCGGGTCACGTGATGTGAACCAGTAGCTTCAGAAACCATCACTTTTCCCTTGAATTGGTCAGTAATGCAAGTATCGAGGTCAAGTATGAAATTTTCTAGTGGAATGGTTCTTTCCCGACATAGAAACTGATGTTCAGTACAAAAAGACGGAATTATATGATTATAATGCGACAAGCAGTATGCTTGATTATTATCACTTTAAACCAATTATTTGAGGTAGAAAATACACGTTTTCGTACGCTCTTGATGGGCTATGTTCTGACGTGGCAGATACAACTTAATCGTTCGTGGAATTCCCCAGTGGCTCGATTTGAGAAAACTCTTTTCGCGGGTAATTCAAGCGTTCCAAGAATTTCCTTAGTTCTAGCGCTGTAGTTGCCTCTTCATGGAAATTTTCGTAATTAATTGTAAAAGGTCTTTACGAAGTCTTCGTTTACGAAAACGAAGCACTTCTCATCGTGATACGATTTACAATGATACGATAAATTTACGATCTCCGGAAGTGCAATTCACAAATCAGCTAATTTTAAAGTTAGCGTAGATCCGCCAAAGTGGAAGACATTCTGGTCAGGGTCTACGGATATAGCAAGTAAAGAGGGAATACAAGAACATGCAAAAAGTCTTACGCTGACATAGTAATGCCAGTGACCCCGCAATTGTAGTGTGTGAAGATGTGAATAACCATTGACTCGATGTCCAGAAACATATTCCGAAGAAGGAATTAATTAAGTTTCTGCCAAAAAAAAAATAACTGCCATTTGGTTCTATTCTATTGAAGATGCACCTAAACGAAGTATCAGTTCAGGTAAAGTAGGTTTCACAAAAGCAAGTCACGCTTATCCCGTGCCTTTGAAGTATTCGAAAACTCGCCCTTATAGCAGGAACTTTTATAAGAAAAAGTATAAAGAGACTGAGACAAATTTTAGAACTGCAGTCCATTCAAACACTGAACCACGTGCGAGGTATATAACACTCAATCACAATGTGAACAATTACACTCATTGATTTTTCTTGATAACGAGTCTTTTGAAGAAAATGAAAACGAAGTCATGAGCTAATCAAGTTCAAGACGAGAACTTCAATACACTTCAAACTGCAGCCGAAGTCGAAAATACACCTATCCCGTTCTTTATCAGCCGGCCAAAACCTTCCTAGCAGCTCTACATCCCGAGGCCTACCCCGAATTTTTGAAGAAAGCAACAATATCTGTTAATTTCAGCAGCATTCTATTTCTTTTCTTAATGAAATTATCTCACATTTGAGAAAATAACAATGCAACACATGCGGACGCAGCTGGGATGGCTAGGAAGGTTTTGGCCATCTGATAAAGAACGGGATATGTGTATTTTCG
>JAJMIV010000217.1:0-19174 GCA_030563445.1 Metschnikowia gruessii
TTCCCAATTGAGACTTCCTAATTCGGTATGTTTGTGCAGGCTGTTGGGATTTTCATGGAGACCCTCAGTGAGTGCAGTGTTTATTAACCCATACTGGTGAGAGAACTGCCACAAACTTTCGAAAGAAACACACATAAACTCTTTAGAACTGATCTTCGGGGTATTTTAACCTGGATATGTCTATCCCTGAAAAGCTTTAAGTCATTTTTCATGGTGTGTGTATGTTTATTTGTTATGTTTTTTGTTTTGTTTTGTTTTTTTGCGGCCATGAACCTGGCCCCACGAAGCACGTCTCGCTTGGGGTCTCTTTTTTCGCAGAGGCCCGCGTGCTACATACATTGGCATGGCCCCACCACTGAGATGACTAAACACCTACAAACAAAACTTTAAATAAACTAAACACACTAGACATACCCACACAACACAATTACAAAAGAATACACAACAGAGCAAATCATGACGGATGCTAAACCTCCAGTTCCGGATGCAAATACACCGATCAAAATAACCAGCCCCGAGGCATCCGGACCCGTATTTTCCGTGGATGAAATCGTCACTGGGTGTAAGGTTTATGTGTTCAAAGAAGACGGGAAAAGATTAGCCGAAATTTTACAAAACCATGTCAAAAAGGGCCAGAAAAGATTCTATGTGCATTATCAAGACTATAATAAGCGTTTGGATGAATGGATATCTGCTGATCGAATCGACTATACAGTGCCTTTGGTATTTGCAGAAGAAGAACCCGAGGAAAAGAAACCACTGAAGCTGAAACTGAAGCTGAAGCTGAAAAGCCAAAAAAAGGGAACGCCTACTGGCTCTCGCTCACTGGAAAGTACCGCCGGAACGGGAAACGGTGACGAGCTTGACCTTGATGATTTGAATGTCCAAGGACTCAAAAGGCCAGGTGAAGAGGACCTGCGAGAAGACGAAATCAAGAAGTTGCGTACAAGTGGGTCGATGATCCAGAACCACTCGGAAGTTGCAAGGGTGAGAAATCTTTCCACCATCATCTTGGGGCAGTACGTGATCGAGCCATGGTACTTTTCCCCTTACCCTATTGAGCTCACTGAAGAAGATGAAATATATGTATGTGACTTCACCTTGTCCTACTTCAGCTCCCGGAAACAGTTTGAGCGTCACCGTGCTAAGTGCTCTATGAAGCACCCTCCAGGAAACGAGATCTATCGTGACGAAAAGGTCAGTTTTTGGGAGATCGACGGCCGTAAACAGCGTACATGGTGCCGGAATCTTTGTCTTCTTTCGAAGCTTTTCTTGGATCACAAAACGTTATACTATGATGTGGACCCATTTCTCTTCTACATCATGACAAAGAAATCCTCACAGGGCCACCATGTGGTGGGTTATTTTTCCAAAGAAAAGGAAAGTGCGGACGGCTACAACGTGGCATGTATCATGACGCTTCCGTGCTACCAAAAGATGGGATTTGGTAAGCTCTTGATTCAGTTTTCGTATATGCTTTCGAAGGTTGAGCACAAGAACGGCTCGCCTGAAAAGCCATTATCTGATTTGGGTCTTCTCTCCTATAGAGCATACTGGACAGATGTATTGGTCAAGTTATTAGTGGAGCGGGCCAATCCACATTTATGGCGCAGCAATAACCCACATGCCGAGGAAAAGGATTCAGGTCTGCCACCACCACGGACTGCAAGTGGGCCGCTGGAAATCACCATTGAGGAGATTTCAAATAACTTATGCATGACCACCACTGATGTCCTACATACTCTTTCCACGCTACAGATCATCAAATATTACAAGGGGCAGCATATCATTGTCATCACTGACCAGATTATGGCATTATATGAGAAGATGATGAAGAAAGTCAAAGACGGCAAGAAACACGAGCTCGACCCTGCAAAATTAAACTGGGTTCCACCGGCATTTACGGCAAACCAATTAAGGTTCGGCTGGTAAATAAAGGCACACATCTAGGGCCACGTAGGCGATTTGCCTATTCGCCGCTTCCCCAAATCTTGATGCTTTTATCGTTCTCTCCCGTGATCAAACGCATTCCCAGCATATCAAATGTCGAGGTGTATATTATAGAAGATTCCGTACCCGGGGATGGAGTGGTGCTTGTCTCTTGGAGAAGATTGCCCGCCTCATAATCAAAAAACTGCATTCGACCATCATTGTACCCTGCAAACAATTCATTAGTCGCTGGGTTTATCGATAGACTGTTGATTATATTAGCATCTCGCGTCTTGTCGGTGTGACTAAACCCGTTGAGAAGCTGGCCTTTCGGGAGAAGCCATTGCTTGATACTACCACTTGAGTCTGCTGATACCATTGTGAGTTCGTGAGGGTGCATCTGCAACAGGCGCACACTCTTTGTATGATGAGTCAAGGTAACTTGGGCCTTTTGCGTGCGCAAGTCCCACAACTTCACTGTCGAGTCCATGGAAGAGGAACATATCTGCGGATCGCCTGTTTGAGTAACGAGACTTGTCACGTCGTTGCGATGTCCCGTAAGTACCATGACCTGAGTCCGCGAGCGGATGTCCCACACTCGTATAGCCGAGTCTCTTCCAGCACTGAAGAGGAGATCAAGCTCCGGGTGAAGAGCAAGGGCATATATTCCCCCTACATGACCGTGGTAATTTCTGATCTGACATCCCGCAGTGGAGTTTGTGCGCTCTAAGTCCCAGCACCGAAGTGTCTTATCTTCGGAGCCGGAAAAGAGATATGGGTATCTTTTTGATACTGCTAGGGCACGCACGCCCATAATATGGCCTGGGATGGTCGCCTTCACGGCTCCGGATGCAAGATCCCAAACCTTGATTTGTGCGTCCGACAGGCCCGTGGCGAACCATGCATTTGTGATGGGGTCTACTGTTACGCTCCGCACCCAGCCCTGATGTGCTCCTGCAAGAACCTTTCGTAGCGTCCATGGAGACAGTGTGCGGGAATTGTCGGGGATTTTTTCTTGTGTATGCGAGACTTGAATCTCTTTTGATTCTTGTTGTGATTGTCTTATATTTTCGGTGCCGGTTAAATGATGATTGATTGGTATTTTTGTCAATTCTTGGTTGGTTGAAGGTTCTGTTGGGTCTAGTGATGGCAGATTCTGCGCACCAGTATCCATGTCCACGTCTTCATTTGAAGATGGTTTCTCTGAAGCAGTGTTGCCGTAGATGGAGTCGAGCTTTATGCTGGTGTACAATGCCTCGCTGAGATCATCTCGCAGAAGAAGCTCGTCATCTTTTAGCATGGTTGATGTTAGTGGTGGGTGAAATCTCGTGAGAGTATTGGATGTTTTCTATAGGAAGAGGACGTGAGACTGGCCATGGGCCATGTCTAGACATTTGGTGCGATGGCCCGCGCTCCGCGCACACCGGAGCACTCTGGTGAATCACGTTCGGAATAGCCACAATAAATGAGGGTTGGGTCCTTTTATTGGATTATTTAATTGTATTGTTTTATTGTATTGAACAATCGATGACATTGCATATATTCATTACCCACTATTAATTTAATTTCCTTGTTTACTTCATGGTGATACTTGAACGGGTTGGCATAGGCCTAGGAAATAGGGCCTGCTGTAACTCCGGAGGAATGCAAGCTGCGCACTGGATCGCTTTGGAAGAACACCACGGTACATGATGTCGTGTAAAAGAAATACACCAATGAGTGCAGAAAAATACTAAATCTGTAAATTGTAGGTGAAGATGAAAACGAACACGGGTCGATATGTTTCTACTTTAGAAGACAATTTTGAATCCTCACGAGAGTCCGTTCTTATAAGTGCTTACTTGGTCGACCCAAGTTAGGTCCAGTGTCGCTCATTTTTTCCACCCCACATTTCCTGGCCCGGTTCCAAAACATACTGCTCCACCCAAACCGAACCATTGACAAAGTGACACAAGTAATTGTGTACCAAACAACTTTCATATCCGGGAATTTTTTGAAATATACATAGTATAACCATCCTTCTTTATATCTCGTTATATTTTCTGCATGTCTACACATCTCCCCCTTTCCCGAGGCCTATATGAAAAAGTGACAAAGAGTCATACATCTTGTCTCTATACCCGCATACAATTCCTACGTGGTGGAGAATCTATTGAGGCTATAGCAGATATTCCCAATGAAACCTTAGAGATTGGTATCCCAAAAAAGGCTTACTTAGCACTTTTTACTGAGGGCCACACCTTCTTCCAAGGTACGTACCCATCACCGAGAGATGTGCCGAGTATGTCCCAGAACCAACTAGAGGACACTTACTTTGCTTGTATTTCGCTTCTATCCACCACACATGAATATAGCACGGTTTGGAGGGTACATGAACAAGTGGTGTGGGAATTGGCCCGCAGATCTGGTGGGGCAAGTGGTTCCTGGGTGAAGAAGGACTTCGCGTACATGATTGCGTTGGCAACATCAAGTTTGGATAAAATTAACAAGAGTTCGGTGCTTTGGCACTGGCTCCGCAAACTCACGGTGGTTTGTGTATTCCAGGGTTTTAGTCACTCCAAGTTTTATACTTTTTGTCAACAGGTGCTACGGTCAATGAATGCCCATTTTGCTAACTATGCAGCAGGGTTTACGCTTGTCTGGCTTGTTCAGGTAGCACGGTCTTTGAATCTCCAGTTTGATGAGAAAGCAGTGATTTCTCTCGTGCGTGAAAGTTGCAGGAAAAGTCTTGGCGATATTTCACTCTGGACGGCTTTTGGAAGGATCCTCTCTGGAAGAAATTGTGTTTATGCCGAAACCCTGTACTTGGATATGGCCTCACGTCTTGAATGCGAAGTGCCATTTACAAAGGATCCATCTTTACATAAGGTAGAGAAAGATGAAAATGAACAAGCTGGAAAACAACTGAATTTTTCTGAGTATACGAAAACAAAAGATACTCAACGGCTTGACTTACACCAATCCAATACTAATCCCGGTCTAGCACAGTTTAACTTGGGGCAAGAGGAAGCCAGTCGCGAATTGCACTGGCTCCTCGATGTACAGTGTGTGGTAGCACTGCCTTACATACACGTGATGCAGAGCATTGCAGATCTGACAATTTCCCAGAAGATGATTCGTCAAAGACTCGAGTCGGTGGAAATTTCCAAAGAAACAGACAGTTCACGGAAATTTCGGGGTTTACTACAACAATTACTCCAGAAATAAGACTAGTGTGTTCCACCTCTTCTCCAATGCTGCGATCCATGCGCGAGATTAATCCCAAGCCGAATCAAATTGGTAGACCACAAAGAACGAAAAGGGAAATAAAGAGAAGCAAGATCAAGAAAAAATATTACAAAAAATATTACAAAAAAATGAAAACCTTCAGAATCTAATTCAACTGCCGCCTGTTAGATCTGGATTAACTCTGGTGCCATGTCGGCACCCGTACATCTTCGAATACCGTCTTGCCCCAGAAATTGAGAGCCCAGCCAAAAGACTCACGCCTAAGTGAGTAAATTGAAACCACACCACGCCAACATTCCAACTGGGAAACCACCAAAACATAATATATCTTTCACACAAAAACAAAAATGGTATGTTTATTCAAACACCAGAATTTATTGCAACGTATTTTTTCAACACACACCTCCCCAAGTCAACAACTAACATCACCAGCTTAAACTTCGCCAACTTCAGAAACAGAAGCAACAAGAAAAGGCTGCGGAACTGCTGTCGCTGCCCCAAACAACCGTTGGGGTACATGGCAAAATTTCTGCCGCCCAGATCCGTCTACAGAAAGATCTTACTGAGCTCGAACTTCCGAAGCTGATTTCAATTCATTTGCCCGATCCTCTGGACTTGTTTCATTTCGACATCGGGATCTGTCCCGTAGAGGGACATTACGAAGCAGGCCAGTTCCACTTCAAAGTGGATATTTCAGAAAACTACCCTATCGACCCACCCAGGATAAAATGTGTGCAGAAAATTTACCACCCAAACATTGACTTGGAGGGCAATGTGTGTCTTAATATCTTGCGTGAAGATTGGTCTCCAGTGCTCTCGCTCAACTCTGTGCTTTTAGGCTTAAACTTCCTTTTTTTGGAGCTCAACCCTAATGATCCTCTCAATAAGGATGCCGCAAATATGTTGGTCAAGAACCCACAAGTGTTTGCACGGAACGTGAAGTTAGCAATGCGTGGAGTGTCGATTGACTATGAAACATATGACCGCGTTATTTGAGGGTGATGCTGATATTCTTTATTGCGGCATTCTGTGCCTATTGGGAACCGGGAGCTTTTGTTTTTATTCGTGTTATGTCGTTTTGATTTCTGAAATTAAATAGAAGTGAATGAAATAATGAAACAAAAGCATTTGGCTTGTAGTTAGTAATTATGAATACATATGAGTGTATTTTCATACACCAATTGCTCAATGAATTTCGGTGTTTTTCTCTTCAGAAAAAAGAAAAGCAGCACCCAATATTTAGTAACCGGATTCAAGAAGCAGTAGCTCGATGCTACAATCCTACAATGATGTAGCCTTTCCCTTTTGTCTAATGACTAACCAATAGTGTCCAATCAAAACATGCCACCACCAAAAGACGATCCCCCAAAGTTAGGGCCCCCAAAGGGCGATCCGCCGGAAGGTGGACCTCCAAAGCCGCCTCCAAAGCCGGGCCCACGGAGGTTACCAGGGAGCCCCATCCCCATATCCTCAAGATTATCTTCACCATAAGGATCATCGAAGCGTGCACCTGGTGGCACGCCCAATCTTGATGTGTTTCCTTGGCGCTGTCCAAACATGGGATGGTTTGCTGTGGGGTACATGCCACCACCTTCGAGATCGCCAGCGAGTGGGTCAAGATAAGGTTTCATGAGTGGATCACGCGGCAACCCGGGCGGATTAAGATCTCTTTCGCCTATACCAAATACTCCTCTTTGTGGGACCATATTTCCACGGTTCTTTAATTCGTATTCGTCTTCAAAATCAGGCATATCCAGGGGTCTTGAACGTGCCGCAGGAGCTGCTGAAGTATCTCTTATAATTGCATCCTCGGGCCTTGGAACCAGAGGGTTTGGGCGTGGCACTGGGCTATTATCGGTATTCTGTGATTCTGATTTTTTGTTCTCTGAGATTTTGGGGGCATTTTTCCAGAAATTTCCCTGTTGGAGAAGCTTCCCGTCAACAAAGGCAGTGAATGAGTCGACCAAAGATGGAGTGATCTTATCCACTTTCACAGGCAAACTCACACCAATTGCCTCAATGTTGACCTGAACAGCACGGACCAGATCCTCGCTGACGAAGTTCAAAATTGTATTTTCTTCAGAGAGTTTAGTGGCCGTGATTGTGGCCGGTGTAGTCTGTTGGTTGACTGTCCATTGCACATGGGTTTCTGTAGAAAGTATTTCGCTTATGGCAGATTGCTCAATGCCTAGTTTCTGGCAAAGATAGACCTTTACAAGGTCCAGTATTAGCGAGAATCCTTTATCGTACATAATGTAAACTATTTTGTACTGTAATATTGATTTTGGTGAAGTGGAAGGAAAATAGTGCTGTCTTCGTGAACGGCAGGGGCGAACTGAATGATCAGATATATAGGAAGTATGGGGTACTGTGGTCGCGCATGGCTCTATGGGGAAAGTGTATTGGTGAGAATCTGAGAATGTGAAGGCCGAGACAGACCTTTAAAATGATAAGCCCATGGAGTGAAGGAAAGAATTGGGAAAGAAAAATAATTGACGGAAGTTTTGAATGGCTTTTAAATTTGTTGAAGACTAGAACACTTTGAAATATTTGTTACGTTTCAAGAAACGTCTCTTTTTTTTAACTCCTGTGGTGGTTGCAGGGCTTGGGCCCAAACTGTTTTGCACCCATTAGCGAGCGTGCATTCTTTAGTTGATTAGGTTATTCCTGCCAGTCTATGAGTTTACCATATGTGCTTTCAGATTTCAAAGGGCTTGATTTTAAATCACTTAAAGCGGTAACCCTTTTTTCCCCATATTTGTTCCCCATAATTGAACCAACAGTCTTAGATACACAAATGTACAACGTTGAAGATAAACTTAAATTGGGACCATCCCCTTTAATCAGTATAATTTCGTTGTTTCACGCCGCGTATTGACCAACATTGCATAAAATCATTTGACTTGTAAATAATTCAAGGCCAAAAAGCCCATTTATTTGCCATAATCCTTACAGAATTTTCACAACAACCAAACTCACATCATTAGGGAAATCTCTGACTTGTTTCTTGCACCATGGAAAACAGCCCAATTGGGGCTCTTGATACTTGCGCTGCTTTCTCCTAATTTTCTCCACGATCTTGTTCAAGAAGATTTCCACGAGCTCTTTTGCCTCGGCACGAGGGTTTTTTTCGACGATTTCCGGAAAATCTTTGCGTTTCGAATACTCTCTGATATCGCCCAGAGCAAACAACAAGAAATCACCGGGTTGAGTTTCCCACTCATAGTTGCGGGTATCTGTCGGCAGATCAAATGTATATTGAAGACTCTTGTTCCCAATTACCCGGTATCCATCTTCTTTCAGCATCGCTCGTTCTTTTCCGTCTTCGTGAGAGCCAGTTCTTGTCTGTTTTAACACCTTGCCGTTTCGGAATAGAACCGCCCCTGAGTTCCCCATGACTGAAACCGTAACCTTACCTTGCTTCGATATAGTTCCAAATGCTGCTGAGGCACAATCCAAAACTTCCGATTCCCTTCTCATTACTTCCCGAAAAGCGGCTTGTATCAATCCTGATGCTGTCTCTGAAGATCCTAAGTCCGGAACCTTTACTTTAGCTAGTTCACACAATCTTTGAGACAACTTAGGGGAATTGCTTGGTGCGCGGTTTGAATCAATTAAGCCGTCTGCAACACCCATGCAAAACGAGCCATCAACCTGAGATCGGCTTGAGAACAGTGATGTTTGGTGCTTGTCCACTGGAGACTCGTCCACTATTTTCCTGGAAGCAGCAATATCAATAGAAAAGTTAGTTAATTCTTGTTTTGGGGAATCTTCATCATTCCCATTATTAAGACGTTGACTAGAATATGGAATGTAATTCAAATTTTCTTGAACCGTCCCGTATTCTGTAAAGTCTCTTTCCAGTGACACTTCCAGCGCTTCTTGATCAGAAATATTCGTCATGAAATATGCACTTTCGTCATCACTTTCGTCGCGGCGTATTTCACCGTCATCAATCTCCAGATAGCTATTCCCAATGGCGAAAATGTCTTCTATCTTTGGATACCCATACTGGTTATAGCTTCCTCTGAGCAATGGCACTCGATCTTGAGGTAACCCGTCATGTCCCTTCGCCCATATTGGAAACTTCCTGTCGTGTACTTTCCCCTGATAGTAGGGTACTGCTTCATCAAATAAAGGTGCTTCTTCGTCAAGGATGGGTAACTCTTCTTGAAACTTCGGAATTTCGTCCTTATAAGTTTCCTGTATCATATGAACCTGTTCATCAGGAAGTGGTGTCTCGAATAAACTGTCCCCTATGGCAAAGACATCTTCAAAGTATCTACCAAATTCTTCATTCTTTGTCTTGAACTCTTCCCATACTGTATTCTTTTGGCTGTCGGTGGGCTTCTTGGTGATCCCCACAACTTGAGGTACCAGTCCCATGGAAGGTCCGGGGGAATCATCCTTGAGATTTTTAGGTTTGGGTGGTACCGCTGGTCTATACGTTTTGGCCGTTTCTGTCGTTGGGTGGTCGTTTTCGGTATTCCAATGAGCTGGTTTCGGTGCTATTTCGGGTCTGTATTGCCGGTAATTTACCTCCTTCAAGCTCTCAATGATGTCTCTCCAAGGATCTGGCTTAGGTGGAATAGGTGGCTTGTTAATATTTGGACTCCCTTCACCTGGAGTTGAGTCGGGAAGTGTTCTTTTGATATTTGCACCATTTGGCTTCAAAATTTCCACACTCTTATCCAGTTCTGGTCTCAGCAAATGATCGTGCAGCTTTGGTTCAAGTTCACCGTTTCTTGCATCTTTAATATGTTTAATCTGTGGCCTATTTTCAAACTCCCCGGATCCTAAATTTTTGATTGAGATGGAGGCTACTTCTGTAAGCACGAGAAAGGGAATAGCAACACGAAAATAGAAGAAGGACTTTATACTCACCATTATGAATAATGTAGTCTTTTGATAAATGTGATTGCGGAATGAACCCAGAGCTATAAATATTTATCGGTAAAATAATAATTGATATTGTAAGAATTAAAATATTTTTTGGTTGTGGAATCTTGACTTATATAAATATATAGATTTTTCCTATTAAAGTCCAAGTCGTTGGTCATAACTTTTATAGGCTTTATTCTATTGAAACACGTGAACAATAAGAGTATCAACAATGGGCTCCCTCCTTTCCTGTAAGTCTCAATTGAATTTCTGGGGTATTAAAAGAAGTTAAAACGCGCTTTGAAAATAGACTTACTCAGGGTTCCCAAACCATACATTGCATTATAACAATAATGGTACAAGACGAAAAAAATAAGATACGAAACTTTTCATGAGGTACTAAGACGTGGTAATAGAGAATTTTTAATTGGATAAACGGCATTAGAGCCAAACAGGCAAGCATATTCACCCGATCTATGGCACTATTTGAAAGGGAAACGCGACGCGTCAATTTTAGGGTATTCTTTCTCCTTAATAAACCTCAGGTTTCAGAATCGGAAAAGGTCAGGAAGATAATTATTTTCTTTCGTTTAATTTCGTTTAGAACATCTATCAACAGATAAATGCTTACTAACCGAGTTAAACTCAAGAAAAGACATTGGCTAGTCGAACTCGTGTCTTGATACCAGTGGAACAAATCAATTTCAAGAATTATCAGTGAGACCAGGAGCTGAAGCCCGTAATCAGTTTAGGGGGCAAACTCCGGATGCATTGTAGGAGAACAAAAGGAAGTGAAATCTACGTGCTTAAAAGGGACGTGTTAAATGCTCGCGATTTTCTATGGACCTCTTAAATAGATAGCGTACTTTCACTTGTTTCCGTTACATACGGAGCCAAAGAACAAACAGTGACGGAAATAGTTGCCACTAAACGCTATGTTTTTGGTAGATACCAAAAAGAAAATTCTTCCTTGACAAGATATATACCCATGTGTTTACATGATAGATGGCGGTGCTACATGGTGGTGCTAGAGCGAGCAGCAAGATGGGTACTTTAGTGCTTGCCTTCTCATGCACAGAGTCGGTCTGGAACTATTATTTTTTTTTTTGAAAATAACAGCAATATAGAGAATAAGGCAAATCCAATAGTTCCTGTGTGTTTCTGTGTGAGTTCCAAGACATTCAATTCGCATATCCCTGCAACTGAGACTCTAACAATGAGCACTTCAACCTGCCAGTTTTCTTGTGAATGTTTCTGGGCAAACGGGATTTGAAGATTGTTTTCGTGTTTATTCTGACACAGCTTCTGTTTTTGTCTTATGTTGTTTCTCTCGGGTTTTTACTCTCTTTGCTTACTTTTTCTTCCTCGAAATTCACCAATCATTCATCACGTATTGGCTTACCAACCTCTCATTATTTGCACCCAGAATTTACTCGCATTCTGTAGACGCACGAGACAATAAAGTCCTTGAAATCACCCGTTTTAGAATAGAGGTCTCGGGATCCCTTAAATCAAACTTGACCCTTACTCCTTTTTCAAAAAAATTCAACTCCCAAAAAAATAGAAAGTCTGCCAGAGAACATTACCAGAAAAGTAAACATAGTACCCAAAGGACACTGCTATTGGCTGGGCATTCGTGTGCATCCAGAAGCCCCAAGCCCAAAGCCCCACCCCACATTATGTGTCGGAGCATAGCACGTGATGTAGGCGGGAGCTCGAGCTCAGAGGACCTATGGCGCGCCCACAACTTGCTGAACTAATCACCCCGAAACCCATGACTCACGTGACTGTTTATCCGCGAAAGATTCGTCTAACCGTTCGACCGTCTCCACCGGGGCAACCCGCCCCCTTCTTGCTTATGACTCCTCACTGTTCCTTATATATCTAAGTGTAACATAAGCCGAACCTTAATTCCATCAGAAGAAAACAAAAGAAACCCCTTTCGGATCCACACGTCGTTTCTTTAATAATAATCATTACTTTTGCTTTCTTGCCTCGCTGTCCACAAACGCCGACAGGTTTCGTCCTTTGATTTTTTTTTTGGTGTTGGCTCCGTCGCGATTCCACTTCACCAAACCACAGTTTTTCCTCTGCTTTCACAGAAAGCTTATCCCTATCCCGATTTTTCCCCCCTTTTTCCTTCAAGCGGAAACAAAAATCTAAAGAAAGCTTCATATTTAAGGATTTTTTGAGATATCAACTCCTATTTCCTTGGCCAGCATAACAACATTTTTTTCTGATCGGAGTCATTGTAATTCTGCCTTTCGCTGATTACCTTCTTGCTTGGACCACTGAATTTCGATCCGCGAGCTTTAAACCATTAGTTTCTGACTTCTGTGTTAATTTTTGATTCTGCATTCCCAGTGAACCATCACCTCCTGCCTATTTTCGGCACTTACCGCATTTCATTTACTTCTTTGCTTTTTGTTTTCTTTCGAGATACCAGACAGAAAAAGAAAGAAGAATAATCCTTAATTCCAATCATAGCTAACTTTCCAACGTCCACCAAATAATCATGACCACTCAAGTCCCATTGATCTACTCCTTCCCCGAGTTTGAGGGGGTCGCAGATGCCGTTGCTGACCATATAATAACTGCACAGAATAACACCCTCTACAATACGTTAGATAAGACTGCCATAGAAGGCTTGAAAGCTGCTGCTGCCGTGCGTCCTGCTTTGCTGCAGATGCTGTCGACGGCTTCCATACAAGGGCACAACAGAAGTACTAGTGGCGGACTCGTTAACGGAGAGGCCTCCCGCCGTACCCCTAAGTTAAAGAAGAGATCAGAGTTGCGTTTCAAAATCGCCATTAGTGGTGGTTCGCTCATCAAGATTTTACATCAAGGCTTGTTGTCCAGACAAGATGAGATTGAATGGGATAAGTGGGACGTGTACTTTGCTGATGAGAGAATGGTGCCTTTCGATAGCCCGGATTCCAATTATGGACAAGCCAAAAGAGTCATTTTTGATTTGATAGAAGGTGAGAAGAAACCAAACGTCTACCACATCGATGAGCTGTTGATCAGCGATCCCCAAGAATGTGCCGATAGCTACGAAAAACTACTTATTGATAACTTTGCCAAGAAAGACTCGGTGAAGTTGCCCATGTTCAATTTGTTACTTCTTGGGTGTGCACCCGATGGACATATTGCGCTGCTTTTCCCCAATCATGGAGAACAATTGAGAGAAGACTTGGCCTGGTGCATGCCAGTTTCAAATGCTCCCCTGGGCCCTGAAAACAGAATCACCCTTTCGATTCCCGTGATTTGCCATGCTCTGCGAGTAGCGTTCGTTGTGGAAGGTTTAACAAAGGCCCCCGTCATGAGAATTATCATGGAAAGACCAGAGAAGGGCTTGCCCAGCTCCATTGTTAATGAGGGCGCTGCAGGTAAGGTTTCTTGGTTTGTGGATGATGACGCTTTGAATGACTGCTATGACATCACGAAGAAGAAGTACAAGTTCTTGAGTATTGCCGATCCTTCTAAATGAGTTTGTTATAGAATTTACATGACGATAAGATTCATTGCGTAGATGCTATCTGTGTTTTTTTTGTGCCCAGGTAATAGTAAAAATGTACGTGCTTAAGTTTTCTTTTGATTCAAAGATAGTATGCCAGGCAGATTGGGTTCAAGTATGTAGATTGGAGTATACATCATTCGGAACATTTTATAAAATGAAAGAACTCGGAACTTACCATGTAAAGGACAGTGTTCATGTGCCTAAGACACATTATTACGTGCCTGTTCATGTATACGAAATGACATCACTTAATTAGATGCGCATAAAGCCACTTTGTGGCAACGAGGTTTTCTAGAACAACGGTTTTGTTGTCGTGGTTTCAATATTATTTAATCTTTTGTTTGTACCTCCTTTCGTTTGTGAAGTAAAGAATACATTCAAGCTTTGTCATTCATTTAAATGATAGGCAGCGCGGTGAACTGGTATGGTCCCACTTAATACGGGTAATGCCGAATATAAGGAGTGAATATCATCTGTTAATATTCAAGAAAATTTCTTTTGTGGATTTCATTGAAAACAGTTCTATTAATTGTGATATAAATACTAATACATTGGCTATGAATTTGCCTTGATACGATTGCGTTGAGGTTTGTTCCAGACTTCCAAGAAACTGGCACTAATCAGCAATGGATCAAGATCTCGCGGGCGTTTTTCCGGTAGCGATAAAAAAAGTGAAGGGTATAATAAAGAGTGGCATACGACGGCATTTTTTGCTTTAAACAGTAGCTCTATCGTTGAAGTTAGTCGAGTCATTGAGCAAAGCATCAATTTTAGGAGCTAATCTTGAAGGCTTGGTCAAACAGGAGTATCTTTCGACAACTTGACCTTCCTTATTAATCAAGAACTTCTCAAAGTTCCACTTGACTGCTTTGAGGCCGAAAATACCAGGCTTTTGGCTCTTCAAGTACTTGTATACTGGGTCTGCCTTTACTCCATTGACCTTGACCTTGCCCAAAACAGGGAAAGTGACACCGTAGTTCCTGGAGCAAAAGGTGATGATCTCAACATTACCAGATGGCTCCTGGTTGGCAAATTGGTTACATGGAAAACCAAGAATCTGCACATCTTGTCCAGCGTATTTTTTGTTCAATTCCTCGAGCTCCTTGTATTGTGGGGTCAACTTGCACTTGGAAGCTGTGTTGACAATGAGAACAACTTTTCCCTTCAACTCGGCGAAAGGAAACTCAGCGCCTTTGTAGTCCTTCGTTTTGAGATCATAAAAAGAGGTGTCCTTCTGAACATCTTCGATGGAGGTTTGGGTACTGATCATGATGTTGGCTAGTGTTGTGTTCAAACTTGGTCAACTGAGGAAAGGAGGAAAAGGTTGATGGTTTGGCACTTTCTGGTTCGTGAAATGAATGTATTGGTGATAAGTTCAAGGAAGTGAGATATAAACAAGTATATGGAGAGGTTTTGATGGATATCAAAGGGAAATCAATTGGAGAGATTTTCCTCTACTTTTATATTGATAATCCGACTGGGCCGGTATGCACTACTATTGACAACACAGAGATGCATTGACGAAATTTCTTTTTTATTTACATGCACCCAATTCATGAAAGGCTCAGTTGCTCCAAGAGACATCTGCACGAAATTATATATAACATCGGCATGAGGACTTTTGGGACTTTAAACTGACTGTGTATGGGTAACAATTTTTCAAAATGGCCAGAGCAGCCCTAAAAAGAAGCTATAGCTCACACTGGCTTGAGGGGAATTATTGTGTCAAATTATGAAGCGGACCAGTTCATGGATATCGAGAAACGGCCATCGCATATTTGCGTATTATCTGCAGTGGTGCAGTACATTTTGATCTATGAACGACGGATATCCTCATGCTCGTAAACTTAGAGTAGATTTGTCCATTCTAAGGGATCTAACTATAAGACTATGCAGTCATCAACGAAAAATGTTAGCAAAGGTGTTCTCCTATTTTGATTCATTAGAGTTTGTTTTTGGTAGGATCCTTAGATTCTCTTGGTTTGAATCTATACCCATAAATGTAAAGTCAAAATGAACTAGTAAATAAAAACGACGTAAAACAAAAAAAAAAAGTAACGAAGCAAATGCGCGCATTGGTGGCGATGGAATATTCTCTCATATGCCAGCAAGAATGACCTTTTGTAAAGTCTTGGCCTTGCGGTCACGGAGATACCCTACTACGAAAAATGATCATACGCCCCAATTGGGTGAAGTTACACCGTGCATGATCAGGCCGAAAAAAAATGGAATTCCCAAAAGAGGAAGGGCATTTGGAAAACATTGAGTATTATAATCATATTCTGTAAGGTTTGTATTATTGGTTAAATAGTCTCAATTTAAGTAAATCGTCCATTTTCCGTCCTATTTTAGAAGGCCTAGTCAAGGCAAAATATCTACCAACGACTTCACCATCCTTATTGACCAAAAACTTCCCAAAGTTCTACTTCCCTGTTTTGATGCCTAAGAAGCCCGGCTTTTCGCTCTTCAAAAACTTGTCACGGGATCAGCCTTCTCTCCGTTAATATCAATCTTTCCTATGACCGGAAAAGTGACATGATTCCTGGGGCAAAAAGTAATATTCTCAACGCCACTATTTGTCTCCTTTCGTCCGAACTGGCTGCATGGAAATGCTATGACTTGCATATTCTTGTCTGCGTATTTCATGTTCAACTCGTCGAGTTCAGTATACTTCGATGAAAAATTACATGGGGAGCAGTAATGGCTTTAAGGAAGATGTTGGTAGTTGTCTTTTTCCCCCAGTTCTCTTCGATTGGCCAATTTGCATGAGTATATTTCCAGAGCAACTGAGCAAGCAATAGCTGCGAACATGGTCGCCCACAGGACAAGAGGCTTACAGAAGATTCCAAAGCGTGCATAACCGGCATACCGATGACCGATGCGCACTGACTCTTACATTTCCCTTTTCGGTATATATTCCAAATTCGTCAGATGTTATCCGCACTGGGAAGGTTTTTCTCTCGTCTTGCTAGGTGAAACCTCTCGTGACTTGTACCATTAGATACATGCATTTGGTGAGTATGCGATCGATATTTTCTTTCTTGAACACGTATTTTTTTTTTGAAGCTTTTAAAGACTAGAGGAAAGAATAACCACTATCTAAAATCAAGAACAGGTTGTTTGTAGTGTGTATCCGGAACTGATTATTTATTGGGAGACTGACTGGCCTCTTTCATGCACAAATATCTGCTGAATATCCACCCAATTCTGCTGGTTCACCAGTGATCCTTAATTTTTTAACAGAGCTAAGTTTCAAATCTTTCTTGATTTTTTGGACCAGCATCGAAGGGAGAGGTATCATTTTATCAAGAATATTGCTAAGAGGAAGTCATGCTAAGTAAATTTGGTGTGCCTAACCTTTTTTGCCGGTGAACTGGGATGTGCGGGTGTTGATCGGAATAGGGCTATTGAGTAAACAAGCTCTGACCAATATGACTAACCAGCAAGGGGTAAAATCACACTGTATTCTTAAAGCCTAAAAACTGGATTTTCTGGTTTCGTTCCTATGAGATGGGTACTATCAAAAGGCCCTAAATATTAACGGCAAAGCTTTACAGAATAATAGGTGTGGGATGGATTTTGAGACTTTCCAATTTGGAGCATTTTAAGTTTACACAGATCGCTGTTGAACACCAACTTTTTGAAGAATCGTCCATTAAATAACTTCTCCTGGTAGGTAAGTGATAAGTAGACTTGTCTAGAGAGCGAAGTCTTCGTCCACCAAAGCTTCATAGATAGAGGCAGCTGGAAACATGTTCAAAAATTTATATTAAAAGGCACTGTATAACAGGAAAACTTGGGTACATTTAGGTAAGTCTGTTTAAGCCCTTTCTGGTCTGTTTACAACAAATCCAAGAATTTTAGATAGAGTTGAAATTACTCCATTCGGTAAAGACGTCGCTCTTTTTGTTTCGCAAGCGACTTCTCGTTGTGCGGCTGAACCTAAAAACTCCGAAAGAGATGCATTCCAACGCATGCGAGATTTTAATTTCTCCATCGGCGGAGATTTATTACGCTGGTATTGTAAGAGCTACGCAAAAACACGTTGCATGGTCCAAGGTGGACATTCTGTGAAGGGTTATGTTATTCCTGAATTTTGCTTGGGTTGCATTCTCTCGTTCTGATGAAGAAATGCTATGTAAGACACCTCAGGTCTCTATCACGAATTGAAAAGCTAAAGAGTGAAAAAAATTAGTTTCATTTTTTGATTTTGATTAAATAAATATTAGAGGGTCGATTTCGAAGCAAGTAAATAACTCTTGAAATCCCCGAGTCCATTTAACGTTACCATGGTACATAATATCACAACTAGTGAGTGGGGTACACTCGCTTCTCAGAAGCTGCTTACTTAAGCAACTCGTCAATCTTAGGGGCCAAAGAAGAAGGCTTGGTCAAAGAAGAGTATCTCTCAACAACTTCACCCTTCTTGTTGATCAAGAACTTCTCGAAGTTCCACTTGATTCTGTTGAGGCCCAAAAGACCAGACTTCTGGCTCTTCAAGAACTTGTACACTGGGTCAGCGTTGTCTCCGTTGACTTCGACCTTACCCAAAACAGGGAAGCTGACACCGTAGTTCAAAGAGCAAAACGATGCAATTTCGTCGGCACTTCCTGGCTCCTGGCTACCGAACTGGTTGCATGGGAAACCGATGATTTGCACATCCTTGTCGGCGTATTTCTTGTTCAATTCCTCGAGCTCCTTGTATTGAGGAGTGAAGCCACACTTGGAGGCAACGTTAACAATGACAACAACTTTGCCCTTCAATTCGGCAAAAGGGAATTCCTTTCCTTTGGAATCTTTAGGTTTGAGTTCGTAAAAAGACATTTTTATTTTTGTTTAGTTTATTTGGCTGGCCGTTTTTTGTTGGTGAGCTTGGCCGGGGGATCTACGCTCTTTATATTCTTATGTTTGGCGGAGTTATAAGCGCGAACTGGTTTCAGCCGCAGATCCTCCATCCAAAACTTAGTAATCACCTTTCTCGAATTCGTGGTTGTTTCGGTGTATTGGTTTTTTCTTTTTCTTCTTCTCTTTTCTTTAAAATATTTCTATTGCTCTCTACGTTAAATTTTCTCGCCCATTCGAATAGAAGCACGAAATACATAAAACACTGTTGGTTCCGTATTTTTTGTTTGAAGACAATGGCTCGAAATTACGAGGTGGTCGCAACCACCGTGTTCTTAGATGGGATACAGGTGCAAGGAGGTGGTAAGGTCTCTTACATACCATACACGACGATATAATTGGTTGATATTGTTCACATTATGACGTCACCAAAAACCTCTTTCGTCAAATACTTTGCCCACAAGAGTTCAAATTTATTTAATTTTTTTGGGTGAAAAAGTTTCAATGTCAACTTGATAATTTTTTCAGTGGTTTTCTGGTTGAGGTCAAGGCGTTGCATAGTAGAGAGATATGTGGTGACTTGGGTTAGTCAGGTACAATTTGATACAGCAATCACCCGTTAGTTGCATACCTCGACCCAATGCAACCCTCGTTACCTTGCATAAAAAACCACTCATAAAATTCCCAAGCATCACCAAATCCCTTTTATTATGAATGAATCTATTAGGATAATAAATTAAGACTGAAATTTTCTACTGCCTAAATTTGAAAGAT
>JAJMIV010000218.1:0-19173 GCA_030563445.1 Metschnikowia gruessii
GACAACTTTTCTGGTTTTCTTTACTCTAACAACATAAGATAGTTTGTTTGTCAAGAAGTTTCAACGACACTCTAAAACAACGGTATATCCATAACACCTTCTCTACTTTACCAGACATCAGAAGGTGGATGGTACTAAGATGCTATCGAACGTGGAGGGGCCACGAACCCACGCACGACCGGCATGTAAATGTAAATATTTACCTATACACCCTACCGGGGACTTTTCCGATCTATGACTATTACAGGGTTGCTTTGGTAAAACTGGTGTTTCGGTAAAGCCAAAAATCAAGCGAGGCAACGGCAAGTATCGACCAATCCCCATGCTAACCGGTCCAGCTACGCGGAATCATCAAGGCCGGGGAGCTTCCGAACATAGAGAAAAATAAATAAAGACAAGCAATATTAATCTAGAGGACTGAATTCGTTTCCGATTAAGAAAACAGATCTGAGAAAGGAGTGGAAGTGATTTGTAAGTTTGCCCCGACTCGCTAGTGCAGGAACTCTGTTCACATGTGGCATTTAAAAAGCTCTAGCGGAATTAACCCACGTGCATGGAGAGATGGTATCCAGAAACTTTCGTAAGAGGTTTATCCACGATAGAAAACAAGTCTTTGGTAAATCCAACGGCCTACATATTCCCCTGGAAAGTCAATTCACGGTGTAGTTTCCAGGGTATGTGATTCTTAAGCTGATACATATCACTGTGGAAGAATATGCAAATGAACTTTCCAGAATTCGCTTTTTTCAGGCACCAGGTTCATGTAGGTTTATTTCCTAGTCAAGTGAAATTCCTCTTCCCGAAACTCGGGACGTGTATACAGCCAATTCCGAAAGGAAAACAAAAAGCAACAAGAATACCCGGGCTATGGTTGCATTTTCTGGATTGTTTGCTGTTTTGCTTGAATTGTAAATACACAAGCCCGTGTAAACACTTCGGCCTTGGGTGGGACGGTTTGTATAAATTGGCAGGTCAATGGCCTCTTTTCTCTCGCCAAATCTATATTTTCTATCCAACCCAAATATCAATATCATCATGAAAGCCTTTACCCCATTGATCCTCGCCGTCAGTGCCCAAGCAGTCAGTATTCCAGGCTTTTTGCGTCCTAGAGATGATGACAATACTTGGTTCACCTGTCCAACCTCTATCCCCGAAACTTGCACGTCACTGTCAATCACCAACACGTGTTGTTTCGAACGTGAAAACGGTGTTCTTGTGCAGACACAGTACTGGGAGTACGACCCAAGCACTGGACCATCGGATGCGTTTACTCTTAGTGGTATTTGGCCATTTAAGTGTGATGGTACTCCTGTGCAATTCTGTGACGACCTGTTGGATGTCAATGCCACTGACGTTGAAACCATTTTGGGTACGCAGTATGGCGATACAGAATTGCTTGATGCAATGAAAACCTACTGGACATCCAGCGACATGACTGGTGGCCCGTTGTGGGCGTACGAGTTCAACAGACACGGTACATGTATTGGAACTGAGCGCCCCGAATGTTGGGGGCAGAACTTCGAGTCAAACGAGAACATCTATGAATACTACAGAAAATCACTCGACTTATATGCCACATATCCTACTTTTGACTACTTGAAGATTGCTAAAATTACCCCTTCTTTGACCGAAACTTACACCTACGACCAGATCGTGGCGGCACTTACGCCTTATATCAATGGTATTACTCCCTACATCAAATGTGACAGTAACGGAGCTTTGTACCAGGTCGGGTACTACCATCACTTTATTGGTCCATTGGCTGACGAAAATTATGTACCAATTGACTCTTTGATCAATACTGACTGTCCTAAGTCTGGCATCAAGTTTTTGCCCAAGACGCAAGCTTAAGTTGGTCACTTCAAGACTGCAAAACTTTTCGGAAAACCAAAGCGATTGGGAAAAACAAGATAAAAAAAAAGCAAGGTTCACTGGCTGGACATTTTCGTAATAGTTCCTTTTTTGAATATTTGCTGTTTTATTGAATTTATACTGTTTTATTGAATATATGCTGTTTTATTGATGTTGATCGCACCGTAGCACCACGCGAAGTCTGCAATAATTTGCAACGCGTTTGCTTCGTTCTACATAATGTCTGTACTGTTAAGAAACTTCCCAATCAATACAGGACCGCATGTTGAAAGTAGTTCGGCCAACTGGTCCCTGAATATAAAATTACAAAGAAAATCAAGAAACCAGGCTAACTTATTTATGACTGTTTTAATTAGTCCCAGATATTAGCACCTATCAAAAATTGACTGTTCATGACCGAAAGTTATCCAACAAATACCTCCTTCGAGTTGATCTAAATAATCCTTAGGACCCGAGAGTTGCACGGAGATTACACTGCATCTATTTTTCCACAATTGAACTGCAGTGTGCACACGATATTTCACTAAATGATTGCTATCGCTGATGTGAATATGGCATCAATAGCCGAAAAGTATCAGTCATAATTTGGCCCTATATTCTCTCATGTGTGTTTGTTCTGTACGTAATATGCCGCTTGTGGAAGGTGTTTACATGCATATTTCTTGTTTTGTCTGACCGCAATCAACGGTTGACTAGTTACAGATGTATGAAATTCTCTGCATCAATACTGTACAGTTTAGAATTTAATAAAGGTGTGGCTTGTAAGGTGATATTTTCCATTGAAGGTTTCTTATTTTGCAATCAATTATGATCTTTTTAGAAGCAGCCCGAATATAGTTTTCCCGGATATAGGGAAGGTTGCTTTAATACTGGACTGGAGAATGGAAAGTTCATACTGGCAATATTAATGAATTATTCCACAAAACATATCTGGCAAAGTACCATTGTTTTCGTCAAATCATGCTTATTGCAAGTTTTCGCATATCACTTTTCCAAGAATTCAATTAAGTAAGAATACCCCTTTCTTGATTGAATCCAGACTTGAAAATGTACAATCATTATGTGGAGAGTAACTGAGCTTTAGTGGATGTACATTGTTCAAGAATTAATTTTAATGCATGCACGTATGGCTTTTTTGGACTGTGTGATGTATTTTTTTCTTCACTAAAAAATACCAAACAGATCACTTACCCGCTATTGAAATATGTAATATGAGGAATTTTGGCCGTTTACCCAGTGAAAATACAGTCTTTGCAGGGCTTGGGTGCCACCGGGAGGCCTCCGCGAGCGTTCTCGGTTTCGGAATAATTGTGAAGATCAACAACTCCGACCGATACTCATTTTCGGCATTTAATTCCCAAAAGGGAAACTTTTCTTTTTCTTTTCTCTTATTTTTGGCTTAGGTGTTTTTTGAATTGCCTTTTTGCTTATATTAATAGTGTTATGGTGGTCTATGTCCCTACACAGTGTATATTAGATTTGCTCTAGAAGACTAGAACCCTCACCGGGTTTATTTATAGCCACCTAGAATTAACGGTAGAGCTCGACAGATACTTCCCCACGATTGTGTTTAGGTCCAGGTTACCTGATTGGGTACCCAATTGAGATACTCTTTATCGTAATTGAAGTATTACTTTATGGATTTAGACCTATTTGAAAGAAAAGGACTTCAATTTAACTATATACAAGAGTCTTCTTTTTTCAAGTTGATAATTACACGGCAATTTCTCTATCGCAGGCATATCTCACGGGGCCAATTTAGGTCATCTCCAATGTGAAATAATCTTAGGTCAAAAAGGCTCCCAAAGTAATATAATGTGGCACACCTTCCGTAATTGATGCCCTTCTCGGCTGTGCAAGAAATGGCAGAATCCCATAATTTCCACCCCAGGTGATTCAAAGTAGCCCTTGAACATTAAGATAGACAAGGGCTAGTCTCGTAAATCTATTTATCCCTGCAAGAGCATTCTACCATGCCGCTCCTCTAGCAAATATTGAAAACTGGAGAAATGCCTATTTCCTGGTTTCCTTTCTCATCTCATCAAGCAAGTAATCGCTCAACTTTATTAGCCCGGTTCCGTTGCAAATACGGTACAAGTCATTCTTCTCGTAACTTTCGGGGACGATTTTCCCCGAAGCATCCACTAAAACGTACCCGAAGACATCGTCCACATTTGGGGTACGGGCATATTTGGGGATCTCTCTGAAATCATAGATTGGCATGTATGTCAGTGCATTGACCCCTGCTTCCATGATGAATGTGAAGTCGTTTTGGATATCCTTTTGTATTTTTCCATGGAGCAAGTCCAAAAACTCGGGGTTGCCTTTGAAAGTAGATGGGGTTACTTCAGGAGAAGGCGAAAATCCAATTGGAATATCGAAGGCATTTTTCGAGAGTGTTGCTGCGTATTTTCCGGCCACATCATGCAAGTAGATCTGGTCGTTTTTTGCATATTTGGTATATTGGCGCAAAAGCTGTAAAGCGGGTGCACGACGAAACATTACAACGGGTATTCTTCGGTTTAAGATGGAATATTCGAAACGTTTAGTTTGGTCAAGAAGCATAGATCGAGCTATGTCAATAGACCCGTACATCCCATTGATTCACGTAATATATTTCTGGTGACATACATCGACCTTTAGTAGACTGATTATCTATATAAATATTGTATTAAGATGTTGTATTCTATTTCGTTGATTATGGATTTTTGGTCTGAGGTTTCTATTTAACTATGTGTTCAGTACAATCACTTGCATCCGCAACATAGCATGAGAGAATTCGCATCAGTCTAGCTGGACATCCTCGGTTATTTAAGAAAAAGGGACAATATCATGCAAGGTGTTGGGTGATTATACATCTTAGATATCTCCTGTTACTGCTCCGAGAGAGCTAAAACGATCATATTTGGAACATACTCCTCTGATTATTAGCTTAGTAACACGAGCAGATGCGGCTTAACTTGACCATGTCAGTAACCTGACCAAACGGTAACTCCAGCTCTATTATGGCATGTGATTCCCCCAGGACCTCAAATTTAAGAGAATCTTCTCGGGGTTGATGAAAATATTTGACTCTCAACCCCCTTTAGCGAGAACATGCCCCTTCTAATGATCTAACAACAGGTCTTCTGAGTCTGAGCTCGATTCGGAAACTTCACTGTCCAGTTCAGACACAGATAGTTCTTCATTGTCACTCTCTTCTTCAATTGAAGACTCGTCGCTCCCTTCTTCATCTCCAAAGAATTCGTCTAAACTTTGCAAGCGATTTGACGTTGATTTCGCGCTTGTGTTTTGCGTCTTTCCTGAGTCACCCAAAACAGAACTAGCAATGACATTACTTGTGATACCCGTCCGTATATCATTTTTATAGCTGGACAATGAGGCTTTTGACGCATCCTCCTTTCTGATAGCCGCGGGTGGAAGGCTGCTAGGATCGGCCCATCTCGGCGTACCCAAGTAGCGAGAGAGAAAAGCAGAATTGTAGATTGGTTCACCTAGTTTTGGTGCCGCCTTTGGTGCTTGCATGAACAAGTACGCCAATTGATGGTTCGAGACATCCCGGAACAATTCATCAAGCATTCTTGCCTTATCGCGGGTGCATGTGGACATGTCGTACCGGGATAGATACATAACATGGTCGAACATTTTCTTGTTGATGGATGACGGTTCTTCGTCGTCGGGTACTCCGGCCGACTTTTGGACCTCAAACAGGTAGGACTTCGCTGCTAAGATTAAAAGTTCATATCTGACTTTCTCGGGCTCTTCCGCGTACGTTTTCAAGCATTGACGTAGAACATCGGGTCCAATTATGTTCTGTGTTACTTCGGTAAACTCACCTATTGTCCAGACAATGCTAGCCTTTGCCTCTTCGTTGTACTGAACATGGGTGTTTTGTAGCATCAAAGAGAGGCGATAAACAGTTTTGATCACTTGCTCGTTGGTCAACCCCAGGGTCTGTTTTTGCTGCAAAAGAAATCGGACAACCTTTAATAAGTCAGCAAGAATCGAGCTGGCGTAATTGGTTTCCATCTCCAATAAGCACCAGTGAAGAATTCTGTCGGTCCAAGTGGGAGATTTCTGGCAGCAAAAGCCAATGGCTCTAACGGCATTCTGGGCGATTTCTCTACGGTAACTGGTGGCATTAAATTGCAACTCCTTGATAATCAAGCTCGCTGTTTCTTCTGAAAAAATCGTCAGGAGAACTTGAAGTTTGCATGAAGCAACAGGTGTGGAATCTTCGGGGTACAAGAAGAATTTGCGGGCGTAGTTTTGGAAGTCTTGAGGCATAGTTGGGGCGAGAGTCGAAATAAGCTGCAAAATATACAACTTTTCCGGCTCATTCGTGGACGCGATCATCATTTTGATGAGAATTTTAGGAAATCCACCCTCGATGATGTGTCTTGGAGCACCAACCAGAATTAGAGCACGTATAGCAGACAAAACCACCAAGTTTGAAGAGCTGTACGCGGCAACGGACACGGCATTGATGAGATTTTCTATGTCAGAATCCATATTATACTGGCACTCATCGGGAAAAGAGGAAAAGTCCTCGGGAAAGTCTATAATCGACCCGTCCGGTAAAGTGAGAGTGGGTCTGGGCACAAATTTGCGGCAATACTCCACCAAAAGGTCAGTGAGGATACATCTGCTCCAATCATCGAGGTCATTAAGCATTCTCACGTACCGTCTATAGTTTGAGTGAATGGGAGCCCATGCTTTAGTACGCAGAAGCTTTAATAACTGCAGCTTCAACTTCACAAACACTGTGACGGAAGTGCCCACTACAAGCGCCGAAGCGTCAGACAACAACGTGGTGAGTTGGACCAAAAGTTGGGATTTGTCGACTCCATCAATGCCAAAGGCAGACCCGATCGCCAATGCCGTGGTGGATCTGACTTCAGGCAGACGGTCCGTAACGGTCCGTTTGATGCATAAAAGCACCAAAGACGCGATTTCGGGGATCCGGATACCACCAAGCGTCCGAATGCTGGCACTACGCACGTTCGGCGTCTTATCGTTCAACAATTTTTGCACGGAATTGATCGAAAGAAGCGCAGTGTCGGGCTCGCTTTCGGCATATTTCTCCACGTAGATCATGACAAGTGCTCTGACCCGTGGATTCGTCAGGGTGACATTTTTCACCACGTCTGCAAAGTACACCGAGCCGTCCTCGCCACTGGAAATGAGGGCAATCACACACTTCATTCCGTTAAGTACTTCTCTATCGACTCTCGAGCTTAGAAGCTTGGAAATCTCTTGGGGCCTTTTGGCAGTGGGTGTTTCTGTGAGTCGCGTAGATGCACTGACTGCAGCCTCGATGGTCATATCTCGAGCAGACTCGATCATCGAGGATAGTTTTGCAAATGACTCCGCCATCTTTACTCGATATTTTGGGAGTTTTTGGCGATAATCGTGGGGTATTGATTCTGAGGTGGAAGGTTGCAGTTGACCTTTAGTGGTAGTGCGGAGCCCTGCTTCGAGTGCGAGTCCGAATCAACAGGCGATTGATTCAACGTAGTTGGGCACGTGACACGCTATCACGTGTACCAAATTAATAAATTAATTAATTAATGTATTGGCATTGACGGTATTGGTCCCATTTTTTGGTCTCGAGTGAAGTAAGGAGATTTTAATGGTTCTTCAGGTGTATTCACATAGGCTCAGAGTATTCTTTTGTAAAAAGTCACACCACTTGGGCTCGTATCATGAAGGAAGCACCATATCCATAGCTTGCTCACGCACAGTCCCCCATGAAGAAGTCGTTGAAGCAATCTCTGGAGAAAGACTTGATCTTCATCAAGAAATCAGAATCAGGGGTTTTTTCACATGTCTTATTGTAGATCTTGGAATTCTGGCTTCGTATGGCCCGTATTCTAAGATAAACTTTAAAATCAGAACTGTGTAGTTCAAGGAATCTTGCTGTTGAGGGATGTCTGGAAAACACCAATAGAATTACTCTTGATGCTGTAATTTCACATGTTGAAAAAGTCCCGTGATCATCCTTAGAGAAGCTCAGAGGACCCGACAGCTGTAAAAACATCCGGCTCTCTGCCCATCCTAGTCACCTCTGATTCTATCTGCTGCGGCCTTCATCCGTTTTCCCATGCCCACATCTTTCCTATAGGAAATATACTCTTGGGGAAAAAACTCACTTATTGTAGTCTGCTGGCCCTCTGTTCTGGTTTTGTTGATATTCCGGATCAAAGGCACCATGACTTCATCCACTCTTTCCTGGGACCACCCAACGTTGTACATCAAAAAACTTCGAATTTGATCCAACAGAGGCACGCCCCATTTGAACTCAGACTTATCATGATCCACCTCGGGCCTTTTGTAAGCATCCACCACGACTGGGTCCGGAAATGTGTCTGCAAGAAACAACTTTCCATTTTTGATCCGAGACAAGAGAGTCTTTTCAAGTTTACTGTTCCGGTTCGCTTCTGGCTTTTTGAGTGTTTTCGTTGTTTCATCGAACCAGTCTTTGAAAGCTTCAAGGCTTCCAAAGTCAGCAAGGATTTCCATCGCCAACACTGGCCCAATACCCTTGACTCCCTCGGTATAATCGCTACCCAAGAGCAATGCAAGCTCGATAAGCTTCTTCTGGTCAAGTCCCACCTTATGCTCGATATCGTCTGCAATATAACACTCCACATACTGCTTTTGGTTGAACATATTCTTGTATATCCGGCTTCCTCCAAAGAGAAAGCAATCGCTATCATCAGTGACAATCCCATCAACTAGGCCCAATTTGTAAAGCTCGGCACATTGTGCTTCCGCCTCCATTGGCGCAGTAATATATGGAATCCCAAACCGCTTCAATAATTCTTGCACGTCATTGATCATTGTTTGCGTGACCTCCTCGGCATCACGCTTCGCCTTTTGGAGCTGCTCTTGTAGAAGCTGTTCATTGCTCACTTTTGTGTGGATGGGTATTTTGTCCAACTGAATGCTGGATGTGAACTGAACATGTTCTTGCTCTTCTTCTCTGAGTTGTTTCACGAGATCCTCTTCTTCGCTTTCATCGAAGTCGTAGTCCAAGATCTGGGTGCTCTGTTGTGGTTTTGTGGAGCCTTGGGGGATTTGACTAGAATCTGAAGGTTTCTGGGCATTGCCCGTATTAGAATCCTTGCTATTGGCATCCGCGGTACCATTGGAAACATCTTTGGAAAGAGATTCTTCAGATATAGGCATGGCATCACTTTGTAAAGGCGTGGGTTTTGCCGTATGGGTGATTTTATTGGGGGGTTTGTGCAGTTTAGTGCTTCCTTCTTTTGCAAATACGGTTTTGGCAAAAATAGGGTTGTCCTCACTTTCTCCAAGATCGCTGTTTTTGGAGTTCTTTTCCAAGCTGTTTTCCTTGGTTTTTCCATCATTTGGGGCCTCCTTCACAATCTCTTCGATGATCTCTAAGTCAGAATCACTTTCCCCTTCCTCGTTAATAGTTTCGACTTGGTTCTCGTCATACTTGTCATGGCCTGACGTTTCTTCAAAATATCGTTTTGCCTCGTTCCACGGAATCAACCCTGCCTCTTCATTTTCATCAATCTTACGGTTCTCTTGGGTATCTGATAAAAATCCAATCGAAGCATATGGGCTTTGTAGGTGCGAAGAATCGTTGAACCACAGTGGAATGATGTTAGTTTGTTTTGGGGAATCAGTTGGTTCCTTTTCCGATTCCTTTGTGGTATCTGGTCGGTCATCTATATCGATAACCTCACTCGCAGCAGGAGAATCTTTCCTTTCTGTTTCTTCTACCAAAGTTGGTTCGGGATTCTCACCCATTGGAGCACCAAATAGAAGAGAATTACCAAACTCAAACTCTGATGGTACTGGCTTTTCGGTCAAATTCTGTTGCAACTCGCTCTCTCTCTGTTTTTGCTTGTAGTAGTCCTTTTTCGATTCCTCGATGGCTTTTTGTAGATCTGTGTCTCGGAAGTTTTCGATATTTTGTTGGATGGAAGCATCACTTTCAGGAAGTGAAGCGTCCTTTTGTGGCAAATCTGGTCCATCATCATACTCGTGCTTATACTGGTCGTATATGGATTCTATGACGGCTTTACTGACCAATTCGTCATCGGAATCGTCTTCAAGCTTGGGAGAATTTGCCACTTTGGCTCCATTGTCAAGAGGAACGTCCTCTAAGAGGTCGTCTTCGGAATCTCCAGATTCGTTTTCGTTCTGGATTCCATTTTCAGTTTCACGTTTAGCCAACGAATTTATACCCTGGGAAGACATTTGTCCCTCCACCTCACCACCTTCATCCAACTCAATGGCATTATCCTCGTTTTCGCCTGATCCTAACGAGAGGGTCCAGCCGCCCTCGTTCTTCACAAGCATATACTGTCGATCCTTATCTCCAGCAATTCTACGAGTCACGTTTCCTGTGTCCTCGCTCATTCCACTCACATTCATCAACTTTTGTGTGTAGTAGTTCCGCTTTTGTACCTGCTGGATCTGGAACTTGGAAAAGTCCCTGCTGTTTGGAAACAAGTGTTCAAGCTGGTCCTTGGAGTAGCCCAATCTCAACCTGGACCGAAGCCGTAAGTGGGATAAGATCATATACTGAGTAGCCATGGGAAGTTCTGCAAATTCCGCCGACGACGGGTCCACGGAATCAATGGGGATTCCATCTACAACATCCCACGATTGTTCCGCAGCATAGTCCTCGAGCTCTCCTTCGGGCATGATTCTCTGGTCGTCCTTGCGCACTGTGAACTGTTTTATGTCCGGAAGATGGTACTCATCCTTCCGCCGGAAGGTTTCTGGACGGTTTTCTGGCTTTGGCGAAGACACCACAGGTTGTGCAGCTGTGATTGGTGGTCTTTCGTCGTGATGCATGGGCAAATCGTCAAAATATAGATTGTTATCGTTTTCGGCCGTGGCCCCGGCTTTTTCCAGGCCGGAAGGGACCGTTTTCTTTGTATTTTGGCCGCGTGAGCCCGCCTTTCTGTGCATTTGCATGGCCAACAACTTCTGGGCCGTGCTGGCGGCGTTTTCCTGATTTCCTTGTCGCCGTTCTTTTCTGGCCTGGATCACCTGTCTCTTCAACGGAGGAGCACCTCCATCAAACACAAAAAGCGGGAGAATCCCGAAAAAAAGCATCTTACATATCCGCCGGAAGAACCCCACAATGTGCGTCTGTCCCAATGAGTTTCCCTCTTTGTCTCTGACTGCTTTCATGAACTGATAGATCCAGATCGATGCGTCCACAGCAAGTCTCTTACGTGAGAGGGCCTCTAGCTTTACGGGCCTCGCTGCAGGGCCCACAATGTCCCATAGAGAATGTACACCCATGATTAAATTATGTGGGACTGATTTAGGAATAATCTATTTATGCTATGGAAAGTTTTCAAGAAAAACGTAGAGGTTTGGGGCAGGTTTGGGGCTGATTACTGGGGCTTGGTGATTCTTCTTGGGCCCAAGAGCACTCGATGGGTTTGCCTCTGTGCAGTGTTTGGTTGCGGTGCATGATGGAGATGCGATTTGGAGGAATGGAACCATTTAGCAATCCATAGAGGGTGCTCATCTGAGCAGAGGCTCCAGCAATTTCAGGAAAAGAAGCGGGAAATACCAAACAAAATTGGATAATATCACTTTTAGGGATCATCCGAATAATTCCCCCTTTTTTTTCTACCCGCATCTTTGCCAAATAAGAAAGTAACTGTATCTGTTTCTCACCTCCATTGTGGCCCCACGGCCTACCCCGGATTTGGTGCGACTCTGTTTGGTGGCCCCAGTCGCACATGTCTAGTCGCATTTGTCTGGCCCCAAAAACATTTGTGGCCTCGCACCCTCTGTATTCTTTCTGTGAATATGAATTCTTCATTCAATCACAATAAAGCCTCGGGGATATTCCTCAGGCATTCGGTATCGCAGCCGGAGTTGGAATCTAGGCCAAACGTAAATCAAGAAAATGACCAGGCTGGTGGCCACGTAGTGTCGGCTCACCTCATGAGCCCGGCCAAGGTTGTAGCGGAGCCCTGTCAACGAACCTATAAACTACCCTCTTCCTTCAACCCACGAGAAGCCAAGAATATGCCCTTGATCGAAAAGATCACCACGTGGCTCTATAACATCCCCTGGTTCCAGGGTGATGACGGCACCTGGTATCTGGAATGTTACCCCGGCCACGCGTCCTCCAATGGCAATTCCGACGAATTGCGGAGCACACCTGATGATCAAGACATTTTCGAGCAGCAAGCCCGCCAAATTACACGAATGATCACCAACAGTTATCTTTATAACGGCGAGGTCACTGCCCGTCCTTTGACACACACTCTGGAAATTAGCTATCAGCGGTATTCCGATGACGGTTACCTCTATCGATACGCACAAATTGAGCTCGAGGAGGATTCGGACTTCACTTAGATCCAAAGAAAGCTTGCCGGCCTTGCTCTCTTTCCGTTTGCAACCACCATTTAACGCTCTCGCATCTTCGCTGTTATTTTGATTTGCTTCTTTTTTTGATATTGCTTCTTTTTTTGTTGTTTGCTTCTCGTTGTGATTTGCTTCTTCCTTTGTTATTCACCTTTTCCTTCATTATTCGCTTATGCTCACATCCAGATATCCAACTCCTCCACATTATACGAGACTTGTTCGGCCAGGTTTAGATTGTCGAAGCGGGGGTAGTATGGAACAATGCTGTCACAGTTTTGGACGTATGAGCTATTATAAACCTTCCAGTATGGTGCTCTCACTTTGCGAGCTGCTTGGAACAACCCTGCCCATATATAATTGAAGAAAACCCCTGGTCCTAGAACAATTCGAAGGGCATCCAAACATTCAATTATCCGTATGATAACGTGGGGCGATGTTTCGTATATATTAGGCAAAACAAGGTTCAAAAAATGAATGAATATCTCTTGGCAGTCGTCCTGGCATAGGCCAAAGCAATTTAATGCCAAGTGCCGCGCAACTGTAGATGCTGTTTGACGGTGGACCTGATCACGGTCCGTTAATGCATCCTCCAACAACGGAGTGATTGCAAAAAGGTAGTCCTTCGTTGTGGTTCCATCCAAGTACTCGAATAAAAAGCTCAACGCCTTCAATACACCATTTTGCACATTCTTATCGGGGACTCTGTACTCGTTCATGAGTGCTGGGAGAACGGTGAATGGGGAGCAAGTATCGGCAACAATTCCAATGGCTACGGCCGTACACACACGGAGTTGACGTTCTTGGACATTAAGGTTGTTTAGGAGCATGGCCAACACGTCCTGGGGCCCGATGGTTCTGGCAATATCACCAAAGGTAGCATTTGCGGCTATTCTGATTTTTTTGCGTTGGGATTTAAGCATGTCTAAAAGATCAAAACACACCCTCATCCATTCTTTGGCATTGATGGACTCGGCATTTCCCTTTGCAATTAGTCCAACAAGCTTGATACATTGCTCTTGAACTTTCTCCTGTCTGTTTTTCAAAATTGGCGTGAGCGTAGGGAGGAGCACATTGATCGAAGGGTTCTCCAACGTGAGCAACGAGTCACGGTCCATGGTGTTGATGCAGCTATAGAGAGCCCCAAGAATTGACCCAAGAACTTCGGGGTAAACTTCTCCCAACAGTTCATACAAGAATAAAATAAGCTTTCTCATGGTGGTATCGTCACCATTGGAACATAACTTGATGGAATCGGCGATAACCGTTATAAGGTCTGCTGACTGCTGACGGATTTCAGGCTCGCTGCTTTTGAGCCTATAGAGAATTGAACTCAACACTATTGGTAAGTGGGGCTGAAGTCTGAGGCCTAGAACACGGCACATGGTGCCGAAGGCTTGGAGATAGATCGGGTGGGTCTGGTTCTGCTCTTGGAAAGCAAAAAGGAGCGCATCCACCAAGCTGGAGTCGAACTTCAGGTCCAACTCCACAATGGACTCTGGGCAGCTGATCAAGATCTTGTTCAAGGCCTCACATGCCATTTTTCGAAGGTTTTCGTTGGCGTCTTTTGCAAAAGGTGTAAGTTTTTCGAGAAACCCCGGCACGTCGAGCTTCTTGGCCAACAGAAACGTGGCATCGACAACTAGACGGGGTAGTTGGGAGGAGTCCAGGGCAATCCTTCTGTTCCAGAAGCTCTGGAGAAATGGGGCGGTGATTTGGCGGCGGTAGTTTGGGAAAATGGCTTTCGACAACGGCATCGACATGAGAATGCGTAGAAGCGATTTCTTCATGTCCTCGTCCGGGCTCGAAAACTCCCTTGTCATCACGTACATGAGCTCGCGTGTGTAGTAGTTAGAATACTCGATATAGTGTGGGTTGTGTGCCATCAATGGCACCATTGAGCCGATTGCCCGTAGAAACGCAGCTAATCCACGACCGCGGTGATGCCGAAGCCCGTTCCAGGTGGGCTCTAAGATCGGCTCGAACGCCTCTATACCATAAGGATGTACACTTTCCGCCAACTGAGCAAATGTGTTTGCCGTGGCAGTTCTTACCTGGAGCAATTCATCGGCGATTCCCGGGGACAACACGTCGACCAACTGCGATAAATGTGGTAGAATCAGCGCCCCGTTTCCGCCCCCTGAAAGGATACAGATGTGGTGCACTGTCCTTATACCAGTATGGCGGGCCTGCCAACTTTTCTTGGACCGGATGACCGCCTTCAAGAACGGCAACACCTTGGCGAGACCCAATGCCGTCGATACCACCGCAAGTACGCGCGAGGTCAAGTTCCGCACGTACTCGTCGGCGTGGTCTAAGTCGGGCCTGAGACTCGAAACAATCGTGGCAAAGCCGGCGGCTCGGGACACGCTGGCAATGACCTCGCGGGCCTCTAAACGAAGAGTAATATCTTCGTCGATCAAAAGCGGTGAGATGGCGCTGATCACCTTATGTGTGTAGGGCTTAATTGACGTTTCTAGAGGAACAAGCAACCGCCCTATAAGCTTGATGAGAATATGTCTATCCGCATCGTCGAGCCCTGGTTCAAGCATCAACGGAAGAACGATTCCAAAAAGAGACGACGCGCCATAATCGGGGGCATTCGATAAAAGCGAGCGCATGGCCTTTTTACGCACGCTGGGCAGGCCGTTTTTCACTTTAAACACTAGCGCCTGGGCGTTGAAGTTCAGCTTTTCCGCGGGGGTACTGAGGCTGGCCGGATCCACGTTCAAAAGGGCAGAGAAATGCTTGACGTCGTCCTTTCTCATGGCGATACCCGCATATTCAGGTAGCGCATCATTAAATACATGAGCTTGGGATTTTTTGGAGGGAAGATTATAGAGAACGGGGGCATTGGCCGTAGCCTCATATCCCTCGGGTACTGGGGCCACCACGTACCCTTTTGGGATGATCTGGTCGAGCACTTGGTCTGAGAGGTGGAGACCATTGACTACGGGGACAGTGCTGGTGGGAAGGGCCACGGTTTTAGCCAGAGACGCGATCACGGAACTCTCGCCATTTTTAAGGGCTGCTTCATCGCTTTTGTGTGTGTTTGCACCATTTTCTTTGGGTGCTTCTCCATTTTCTTTGGGTGCTTCTCCATTTTCTATGGGTGCTTCTCCATTTTCCTTAGGTGTTTCTCCCCTAGGTGAGTCGCCATTTTCTTTAGGTTCTTCCCCACTTCTATGGTAATTCGTAGTCGTTTCAGTTCCATCCAGCTTGGGTTTCTTTCTTGGCTGGCCATCGCCGTTTTCTTCCGTGTTTGAGGCAGCCTTTAATCGAGCCATATCTGACATTCGCTGCTGATAAGTCTGTACATTCTGCACATCTAGGGCCCGATTATACTTGCGGTTTTTATAATCGTCTTTGGCCACTACATGTTTGCGAGTATTTTCATTTTCGAGCTCCAAGTCACGAAATTCTCCCAGGGTGCTAGAATATCCTGTCAATGATCGTTTGGACATGTGTGTTTAGTGATAAATAGATAAGAAGACTTGCGATGGAGTAGTGGAGCTCTAGCCTCTTCGCGAAGTATGGCAGGTGCGGGTGGAGGCCACAGACCATGCTGGGGTAAAGTATGAGACTAGAATTAAGAATTATTTGGTACACATAAACAACAATAAAAACAGAGAAAAAGTGGGTATAATTATTTTTTTCATTAAGGGTGAGGTTTTGGGATGTTTGACGAAAAAACATTTTCAAATATATTGAAAACGTGGTGATTTTAATGTACCTATTTTCGTAACTTGTAATGAATCCATTGACTGGATAAGGTCACGTGAGACCGTGAGGCAGCCGCGAGAATCGTCTCGTGGTTCACGAATTACCACTGGACGTTAATAATTATGGGCCGTACTACATAGTACGATTTGTCGAAGAATTATATTTGTTCCATTATAAGTGGTCACGCGACAAGTAGTCACTCGACACTTTTGATAGGGTTTCATTATTTGAAGCTTTTTTCTGCGGATGTGGTGAGATGTTTCTTACAAAAAAAAAAAAAAAAGATCGGTACTTACTCTCGCTTTAGTCTACTGTGGATGGCCAACCCCGGTGTGATATATTACCCATGAGGCAGGCCTTGATATTACCCCACCAGAATTTTAATAGCGTAGAATTCCCTAATAAATTGAATGCTCCGGCCTCAGTAAGCTAGGAATTAAAAATAAGGGCATAGGGCTAGAAATTGATAACCATGTATTAACACTTCCGGTAGCCATCTGTTAACTACATAAATACCATGCCCATGGCCCAGCAGGACTAAAAGCACCAGCATATAATCCCCATACTTATTTCCTTGTTCTATAATATAAGGACTTTTTGGAGCTCTCGAAAAAAACGTTCCATGGACTTCACTCAGTTTTTTTAACCATATTATGGAAGTAATACAATACGTGTTTGGTGGTACTGGTACAATACGTTGCTAGAAAGCAACAAGGTTTTCAGGAATCCAAATATTGACGAAAAAGAATGTTTCTTAAAAGAAAAACCTTTAGATATACGTTTATTTTAAACTTTATGGACTATTTAAAGCCTGGATCATGCTAACTCTGTACGTGTACTTGCAAGTTAATGAAAGCTAGACTACTCAGTCTTCTTGTTGAGTTTGAGAGAAGGTGCAGGTACCCTTTTTAAAGGATAAGATAATATACATATCTAATTGTTCAAAAGTAAGTATAACTACAGTTCCAAAATACAGAATATCGGGCTGAATAGGATGATAATACGAGGTGTAAGAAAGGATTGCTGTGTGAATCAGACATTTTGCATCCAATCATGGACTTGTGACCCAAACCGTCACATAATTCCACTACTTCCTTCCTATTCAGACAAGCTTCCAAGTGCTTGCAATATTTTTGAAGTTTCCAAAATAACCCCAGCATTTTCTTATTATTATGACAGAAAAATATTTCCATCTCATCACACGTATCTGATATCTTCATATTACATGAAAGCAGGCCGCGACCTCACCCCGGATATCCAGCCATAGAATAAAGTACAAATGATATCACCAGAAGCAGTTCTACCTCTTAATAATAGCCCTAAATAAAGATTCTCAAGCCACTTATTCTTTTAAAGAAACAAATTGTATGACCAAATTTCTTTTCAATAGCCATGCCAGGGAAACCTCTAGACTCAGTCACTCTCATATCCTTATAACCAGGATCCATTGTGCGCGTGACGATCTCTGCCATCAATTTCCCTTCTTCCCGAAACCGTCAAATTTAATAAATTCCATAAACCTTTCATGCGAAAAACTCCCTTCAGTTTACCCATTATTCCTCTTCCGTCCCTTTCTCCCACAATGTGGAGTCGTTATAACGGGTCAGACACTGCCATATGCATACAGTGCGGTTCCGGCCTCTCCAGACTCCAACCTATCGCGCATCGAATCATCGAAATCATCGCACTCATCTCCACCATAATTCTCCATAAGAACACACAAAACCAGGGAATAAAAACAAAAATCTTCGGTTTTATTTGTTAAAATGACATCACACCCCTCTCTAGTGCTCCTCAACAGGCACTTGGGCGTGAAAGAAAGCTCGCCTTTCACTCTTATCATTGACTCGTTATCGCAATCTGCACATGCTCTTCTCCAGGAATTTGTCCACCGGTATACTGGTCCCGTGACATACCTTTCTTTTGAAACCACAGTCAAACCAGACTATGCCTCAAGCTACATGGACTGCTCGCGTGCAGGCATAAAGGAAATCCAGGAGTTTCTTCAATCTGCGGCCGTGCCGAAAAACTCGCTGTCGAAATCTCTAGTCATCATTGATTCCTTGAACTACCTAGAGGCCGAATCACATGCCTCGTTCATCTCTGGAATAGTCCAGCCATCTTTTTCTATAGTTGCATGTTACCATAGTAACGTTCCCACGGCCCAGGTCACGGGATACCCTTCGCCGTTGAAGCTCTTATCGTATATTGCACTGTCTATATTTGAGGTGGAGCCTCTCGATAAAGGAGACGTGGAAGAGTTGGACAATCGCATATCGAGGTTCCAATTTCCTCCAAGTCTGGCCTTGAACCTGGAAAAATTCAAGTTGCACCTTACCAGCCGTCGGAAATCTGGCAAATCATTGACTAACTCCTTTGTGGTGGATACTAAAACCCATACCTATGAGATCTTCAAGCCCGACACTACCGATGATGTCCAAGAGGATGAAGCTCTACTCAAGGACTTGACTACTTTCAACTTGACCACAAATTCCAAGCAAAAGTTGGCCAGAGAGCAGGTCGAGCTACCGTTCATGGAGGCCCAGACTGAACTCGGAAAGTTTGGAGGTGCTATTGTGTATGAGTTTGAGAAGGATGATGATTACGATGAAGAGGATCCATATGAAGATCCATTCTAGAGAGAACAGGTCATTGTTTCCTCCCAGCCGTTTTCAACCTCGAAACGTCTCTTGGAAAGAATACGAGTGTTGGAATATCAGAATATTATCCCATAGACCTTTGTACTTACCCCAATCGTTGTGTAGGCTGGGTCAACTTGGTAGTGCCTATGTCCTATCGCCCTCTTCAACTGTCTATGTAGACTATGCCTCCAGTTGCGTCTCGGTGTCAGGAGAAACAAACTCGGCGGACTGTTTCGACGTACCAATTTAGGTTGCGCAATGCTTCATGAGTAGTTTTTACTGGTGCCAAAATTTAATTTAACTTCGACGAAGACTTTGCTAGATCAAGACCTTAATTAATACATTATGTATACTTCTTGTAATCTTACAAACAAAAAACATGCATACACCTTCATAAACTACCATAATCAATAGACGATTTCTCCAAAAATAAGCCTTCATATCACGGAATCAAGAAAATAGACCCTTTTTACCCGTTAAAAAGAGGCAAAAAAAAAAAAATAACAAAGCCCGATGCGGGGCTCGAACCCGCAACCTTTTGATTGACCTTATGAAGATTAAG
>JAJMIV010000219.1:0-19115 GCA_030563445.1 Metschnikowia gruessii
AGGGTTTGTTCAACGCGTTGTCTTTTGCGTCGAAGAAGATCTCCGAGAGATTGCATTCAGCAGCAGAGTTGACAACAGTTCAAAAAGCCCCTCGATATCGTTCAAAGGGTCTACGTCGTAATCTTCGTAGGGACGGGGATCGTACCGGCCCTCGTTCCAGTATATAGCCAAATGAGTTAAATTGGCTGGCAATTTTACGTTTATCCAGTCACAGAGCTTATGTTCCAAAAAAGTCAACTCTTTGAGAGTTTGCAGCCTTTCAAGCAGGAGAGCGAGTGCATGTGTACACTTTTTTAGCGTGACTTCGGATGTGTGAAGCTTGAAGAGATTTGGAAACGTGAAAATAACTTGAACGTTTTCTGATGTAAGCTCGTAGTTTTCAATATAAACCTCCAATCTTTGCGCTTGTACTATGCGGGAATAGAATGTTCGTAGTAAGTACTCCGCGTATCTGAAGTCTCCGTTTGTGATGACCTTGATGACACGAGGTTTTATGTCGGGGTTTTCACGTAGGAAGTGCTCGATGTTGCTATATGACACGATATCTATCAATTTTTTTCTGGATGTATTAGGCGAATAAAAATGCAGACTCTTTGTGGGAAAGAGAATTAGATGAAGCTCTTCGCTGTAGAAATAATCAATGATGACATTTCGGGTTTTGGGAACTCTCAAGAGCGTGTCCCTGATTGTTTCCAGAGGTAGGTACTAGCACACATCCACGATGATGTCGGAGCGCAATTCGGGGAACCACGTTTGAAGAAAATCATCTGTGAGTTTATTATCGGTCATGTCTATCTTGCTAATATCCATAATGAATATTTGCATATTAGTCTCGACCATATTTGACATGGGTTTATCGGTCTATAGTTTGAAGATCTGGGTAGAGAGTGTGTGAGAGAGAGGTGTAACAAGATTGGATCTCCAAAAAGACGTATCAAGCCTTTTTGGTAAAGTTCACAAATACAGAAGTATAAGGCAGTAATGTTTAGGTTTTTGTTCTGAGAAACATCAATGGTGAGTCATTGAAGATGCAAATGAATTGAAAAGAAAAAATTATTGGCAGGCGCGACCACTGGAGTGGGTGCGACTCAATTCATATACAGATAAGAGCCAATTAGAAAGTCTTTCAGATTTGTTCTGTGATTCATTTTATGTACATTTGGTATTTGAATGTTTTCAGAAAAAGATACGTAGATGTTTTTACATTAAATGGGTGATTTCTGAAGAAATTGGTAATGGTTACTGGGATGTTCTGGTAATAATTGGTCTGGGCACTGCCGGTGGGTGTGGTCCGGACTCCGAAACGTATGCAGCAGAACAAAATAGGTTTCCAGCCCCCTATTTTCTAAACTAAAGGCATGTGCTATATATTAGGTAATGAATAGACATGTAGGAAAAGGTATTTTCAGCTAAGAGATGTGCTATAGAATTATGCTGGTTCCGTATACCGTTTCGGAAATGCAATGCGCAATAATCCTTGCTATACCGATATTGTAGAACCAGATAAAATTTCCGATCTTCTGTAACCCGATGAGTCGCCGTAAAAAGTCACACATATAGTACTAGTATCGATAAAGCATTCTACTGCCTCTACTTCTGTCAGCCCCTTTCGGTGACCGATTTTCTTCCAGTCTTACTCAGAGTGCCAATATAGTGTGTAAAAATACACCCTTGCTTCCATTTGATTTTTTCTGGTTCCTGCGAATCTTTAAAAGATTTTGGACACAACATGAAGATATGTGCTGACAAATTCCCTTTCTCTTATGTATTCACAGAAATTTGCAAAATCAACATTTTATAAGATAACTGCTAGAGTGTTGTTATCTGTCATAAAGAAGTTTTTTTTTTTTTCACTAACAATAACCATCCCCGTGTCTATCTTAGAAATTTAACGTATTTAGCTAACAGCCAGCCGTAATCACTATAAGCAGCCAGATCTGTATAGAGCTCTGATATCGCGAAAATAGTACCACTATAAACAGGATGGTATCTTTCTCGATGTTTTTTGGCACCCTTACCATATAAGCCTAACTCTTTAAGGTTTAGGGTTTAATAAAAGTTACATTTTCCTTTTTCACCAAGATTAAACTCTATGTTGTAAAAATTAGATCCTAAGCCTCTTCAATTTCTTTGGCCCGTCGGAAAATTCTCATTCGCAAGCTCCAAAAGCTGAGATGCGATGAAGTCATCCTCAGATCACAACTTCCCAAACCGGAAACCATGATATCAGTATTACAAAGACTCACGAAACAATAGAATAAACATTACTAATCAAGAACTTTTGAGGCTTATTTTTATTTTACCATTCCCGTCAGCAACAATTTTCAGTATTAGTTAAAGGAGGGGGAAGAAATCGCACACTGAGGCTCTTCTGAAACAGACAATAGTCACAACCTAAACGGCCAAAGTAGCAACAACAGCACAAGATCAAAAAAAAAATCAAATTAGGAAATCAGAAGCACAAATCTAAAGTTAAAACAGCAGTCCGGCTTCTTGCAGAACCTTCGCTTGCAGAAGATCAACTATAAACTGTCGAGCCCACAACCTTATTAACGTTTAGGGTGCGCTTATCCCAATAGGAAGAAAAAGCCAGCACCGAGCCAATAGATTTCAAGAGATTAACTAAAATTCCCCCGTAAACAGTGTATAGTTGCCAAGGAAATTCAATTTACGGGCCTTTCAAATCAGTATATGCGGGGGATGTTTTGGGCCAGACTCCTGGGTCTTGTTTAAGGCACCATTGTACTACCGTGTATTGTAAAACACGTTTCACGGGCCTATGTTGTACGCGTATCATGAAGACGCGTCGGTATTGTTTTGAGGTGCATCGAGCCAAGACCCAAGAAAAGAGGACCTACAAATACAAAGAGAGAACCCGGGAAAATTAAACTTTAATTCAAAGTCAATGTCCAAATGAAACCATTCAAACAAGCCAAATGAAACCTTAGTACTCCTATTACGTCCATTGCTGATTTAAACTACACGTGTCCGAGGCCGCCAATCCCACTTACGTGTCGCTTAGCACCTCTGCGGGTCTATTCTGCAGTATATATGGTGCATAATCCTATATAGTACAGTAGGTATCTGCACAATATATGCAATGCGTCTTGCTTGCTGGCATGCTTGATTACGTGCTGGCAAAATGCCCAGCATTCCAGTGGTTGTGAATAGTGGTGGCTCATGCGAATCAGCAAATTACGTGATTGGACTAGGTCTGGAGGATACAATGGTGATTACAAATCACTCTGGACTTCATCTTCTCAGGGGCAGAGCATACCCTATTATGTTTGCACTAGGCCAACGAGAAAAGTGAAGGTCCCATCTTTATAGTAAAAAACATGGACCTAGAAGAAAGAATGATAGCCTCTAAAATCATTCCTCAGTGATACGATCCAGATCAGTTTGATTGCGAAATCTTCATTCCCCAATGGAGCAATCTTATTACCCCTGGCGAACTGCCCCTTAGGAAAACCGAAAAAGAAAAAAAAAAACGCGCTTAGTTAGGCCATTTTGACGGTAATCACTCCACATCATTACTGCGCTTCGGCCGTTAATTTTTCATTCGCCGGGCCAGGCCCACATGGCTGGTCAGGAACTGTATATTCGTGCTCATCGGCATGTGCGGATCCCAGCCAGCATGCACGAGTATGGTCTTATGTGCACGTCTCATTTCCAAATGCAACACGTACGCCTACTGAACAGTGAGATCAGCACGCACTGTATTATTGTTTGTTGCTTAATACCAACCGCATACCGGCCGTGCGCGATGTGCGCGATGTGCGCGATGTGCGCGATGTGCGTGAAGCGCGCTGCTTGCAGTCCGCGGCTGCGTCTGCTAAGTGAAGTCACTGGCTAAAAGATGATCCTGTCCCGTTCCGGACACCACCAGAAGCGCCTCTCACATGTATAAAACAAGGATGATTTCCTGGCTTTTTCATCAGTTCTTTCTCTAATACTTTCTCTATTATCTGTTCCACTACACTCTTTTCAGGCCCCTGTCTCTCTTTTTCTGACCGCCTCAACAACCCGTCTTTCATTTACCTCTGAACAAATAAACCTCAACTCTAGAGTGTTTCATCGTTCTTTTGCAGCTAAATCCAAGAAAACCCCACGCTCCCTCCACACCACCAAAACACCATAAAACGTCAAGAAAAATGCAATTTCTCCTCACTCTCCTTGCTGCCTATGTTGCCTCTACCAGCGCTGCCCCGGTCACTGTGACTCGTACGGTGGTGGTTATGACGGAATATGTCACTGCCACTGTTAATGGCTCGCCATACACTCTGCCTGTCGAAACACTTGCCACACCAACGGCGTCTTCCTTCACGGAAACTGCCTCTGTGATTATTCCTCCAACGAGTGAAGCTGTCACGACGCCAACCACTACTGCTACTACTCCAAGCACCACTTCTACTTCTCCAAGGACCACTTCTACTACTCCAACTACAACATCTACTCCAACTACAACATCTACTCCAACTACAACATCTACTCCAACTACGACATCCATTCCAACTACGACGTCTACTCCAACCACCACTTCCACCACGTCTACTCCTACCTCGACGCTTAACTCGTTTGAAAGCGCCATTCTTAGTGAGCACAACGCTAAGAGAGCATTATCTGGTGTTAATCCTTTGACCTGGGACTCCACTTTGGCCGAATACGCAGCCAACTATGCAGCCAACTCCTTCTCGTGTGACAACGTCCAATTGATTCATTCTGGAGGTCCTTACGGTGAGAACTTGGCCGCAGGCTATGTTGGAGGTGCTGCTCCAGTAGATGCGTGGTACAACGAGATCCTGGAGTACGACTTCTCCAACCCTGGTTTCAGCGAGGCCACCGGCCACTTCACTCAAGTTGTGTGGGCCTCTTCGACAAAACTCGGATGTGCTCAAGTCACATGCAACAACGCATGGCAACAATACACTATCTGTGAGTACAGTCCTGCTGGAAACGTCATTGGTTATTTTGCTGAAAATGTGTTTCCCCCAACTGCTTGATGAGGGATGTGCTCGTTTTAAAAAAAATTAGAATTTATATTAAATATCATGGTTTATCGGTCATTTTGTGAATGTAGCTTATCGGTTATTTTGTGAATGTCATGTATCATTTGAGGATTCGGTATGGGTTTATCGAGTGGATCATAATGTCCAGGCATTTCTTTGAGGGAACTGAATTCATCAGAAAACGAAACAACTCTTTCATTTCCATCCCTTCCATCATAAAATATTACTAAAAATGTAAATATACCGCTTCTAAGAGCATAAAGTGTGGTTTAAATTCTGTCCACCAGTTTAGGTTTCATCCAAACATTGTCCATCTTACAAGATGACCTCATCAAAGGCATCGCGAAAAAAAAAATATGACGTTGAACAGTCATCAGTACTATTAAATAAGATAAGATAAACATAAACTACTCTACAGTTGTCAATAATATGGTTCGGCTCGTGTATTTTTCATAACTCACACTAGCTTTAGCTTAGCGGATCTCCTATTCTAAAATATATTCGAAAACAGGTGGCACGCTTATTGCTTCAAGAGAGAAGCGAATTGGGTGTTCTTGACCTTCTTACCCTCGACCTTTTGAGAGCCCAACTTTTGCTCAGAGAAAGCTCTGGCGTATGGGTTCAATCTCAACAAGACTTGCTTGTTCTTCAATGGGTTCTTCTTCAAGACGTGAGCTCTCTTGGTGCTGGCCTCGTTAGCTGGTCTAACAACGGCTTGGATCTCGGAAGAGTTGATCAAAGACTTGTAGTCAGTGTTGGAGACAATGTTAGATGGCAAGGAGTAACCAACCTTGGCGGATTGAGTGGCCTCGGAACCGTAGACAGAGTCCAAGGTCTCGAAAGCAGCTTGGGTCCAGATAACGAATCTACCCAAGTGAGCACCTGGAGCCAATTGCAAGAGACCCAAACGGGAAACGTGAGCAACATCGACACCTGGAACGTTTCTGAGAGCAGAAACAAGACCGTTGTCGTTGGCGTAGACAACCAAAGGACCCTTTCTTTGAACGAATCTTCTGTTTCTCAACTTACCCTTACCGGCTCTGATCTTCTTGGACTTGATGACTCTGATGATGTCCTTGTTGGCACCGACGGCCTTCAAGACAGCAATAGCGTCCTTGGTCTTGGAGACAGACTCGAAGTCGTTGGAGACAACCAATGGCAACTCAGCGACTTGCTCGACTCTGTGACCTCTGGCCAAAACCAAAGAGGTGACGGCGGAAGCGGCAATAGCAGAAGCGGTAGCGTAACGCTTTTCGTTCTGGTTAACCTTGACGTGCCATCTTCTCCAAACCTTGGTAGGGGCGAACATACGACCACCTCTACACATGTTACCGAAAGCGGCTTGACCGGCACGGTGAGTACCACCACCACCAACTCTTGGAATTCTGGCGACGGCACGACCGGTACCCCAAGACTCAGCGGAGGTTTGGTGACCAGCCTTGACGGAGACAGCGTAAGCTTGTCTCTTGTTCTTGTTGACTCTGGTGAAGACAGAGTGAACAATGTCAGCTCTCACTGGGGCAGTGAAGACAGCTGGCAAAGGCAATTGGGAGGCGGTTTTCTCACCGGCGGCGGAAATAACAGAGACTTGAGGACGAGACATGTCGAGTATGATGAGGAGGAAAAGAAGAAAAAGAGGTTATGAAAAAATTTTCTCGACTTTTTTTTCCGCACTGTCTGTGAGAAATGGGGTCACGTGATGGAAAATTTTGTCTGTGCGCACACGACCAAATTAGGGCTAGGTGCCGGATATTGATGCTCTTGCGAGGCGGTGGGTAATTTGCGGACCAGAAGTTATGGACTAGGGGTTTCTTCATGGTGGTAAGGTTTGCCAATAAGTGATCATAATGTTCTCCTTTATAGTGTGTTTCGGAGAATTATGGTGGAATTGCCATAAATATGTGCGAAAGCATACACCCTAGTTTAGTAGTTCGCTGTGGCTCAGTCAGATAAATTGAGGTAATACCTACTGCATTATCCTTGGTCAGTATAGGTCTGCCCTGTTCAGCGTCTGTTTGTTTGGTATTGTTGCCCATTATACAAACTCCCTTTATTTTTAATGTTTCGGTTCATCTATCTGGGTGCGGCATATGTGATAATTTCGGGAATAATTGCCTCCTCCATAAAGAGTTCGTAGAAGAACTCAGTCACTTTCACTTTTCTCAGTTAGAGACATGTTCTACTTTCACTTAATAGGGTTAAACCTCCATGAAGTGTTAGAAAAGTGGAGGTAAATTTCACATAAAACTTTTTGTGTTCTTCTTTTCTTTAGCTTAAACTGTGGAGTGTGGCTTCACGTTCTCACTAATGAAAGCTTGGCTCGCTTAGTTCTGTTGTCCATACAGCAACTTACTGAAACACCATAGAGCTGAAAACCGATGCTTGCAAAAACTGAAAAGAAATGAATAAAAAAAACATCTTAGCGAACTAATTTAGTTTGTTCTTTGATCCTTTTTCTTTTCTTTTTGTGCCTTAATAAATGCCCAAGCAACTTTTCCCGAAAATGCCGACCGGGCAATAAGTCCCGAGAGCAAACCCCAAGTTTAGTCGAGGCGTGTGCGACCGATGACGACACTCACGGCAAGGCCCGAACAATAAGAAATTCCGACAAAGAAAACAAACCATATCTACATATAAACACAATATCTAGACGGTAAGTTAGTAAGGTTATTTTGATGCTCATCCCTATTATCCAAACTTCTCGATTTTTTCTCTTTAGTTTGCTGAGGTACTTCACCGAGATTGCTCATTATATGGGCCCATTTTGGGTCCCGCACCCTCGGCCCAAAATTCGTCTGCTTTACGCCCCAGCCCTTCGTCATTTTCCCAAGCTGATATCCTGCATCATCGTGCAAATCCAGAGCCGGCGGCGCCAAGGCGAGTTCGCGCCGAATGAATCACCGATACCACCTGGGGAAAAAATAACGAGCGCTAAATATGAAAAAACATGTGCAAAACGTGGGGTCGGAGTTCACAAACCCAAGAAAACGAGGTGAGACATTCAAATGAGAAACTCGGTTTGAGATGTCTTATAGCACTTTTTTTTCATGGAAAAAGGGAGAAATTGCCTGAATACATGGGTATCTTTCCCTAGCGGAGTCCGCCCAAAAGGGCCCAAAAGGGAATGTCAGACCTTTGGTGTACTAGACTGAACTTGTACAAGTTTCAAACTTTGCTGGTTGGTTTGGATTTTAACTTTTTCGATGCTTATTGTTTATTCACTTGTGATTGTTCCTCCTTTATCGATTATATTAACCTTTTTTAAAGTTTTGGGACTCTTTGACATCCATCGATTTTCTATGATATTCACTTTCTCGTTCCTTTTGTTCGCGTTGCATCCATCCGTCCCAATGTTTCATTAAGCTGCCTCCTTTTATCTACTTTGCCGCTCACGTCATATCAGAGTATCTTGCTCTCCCAATCACAGCGCTGTACTTGTCGCACAATCTCATGCACGAACAACTACGTAATCGCTTACCTCACACCCGGCCGGTACACTGCCATTGTTCGCAGCTACCCAAAAAAATGGAATTCAAAAAACGGCTCAAAAAAAATTTGGGCATCTCGTATAAAACATACATGATCCGCTGTTCTTCGCTAAGTGAATGCTGTTGTTGAACAATCACCTCCCGCTTCGCTTTTTGCCGCCTATCTCGTTTGGTCGTTCCTTATCTTCGGTTCCACCTTCCCGCATTCCCACTGCGTTAATAACCCACGCTAATTCGACATCCTCATTGTCCAATTGCCCGCCGCATCAGTGCTCTCATTTTTCACGTTTTTCAATTTCTTCAGGTCTTACGTTTACTGTCCCCAGTAACAAGATCTCGATTGCCGCCAGAATCCAGTCTACTCGCTGCTTCGCTTCATCTTCGCCAATCATGGGTAGAGAAAATATCATGCACTATCAGTTGCAACATGACCACGAGACCGACATTCCTCAGGATGTCGCTGCTGAAAAAGTCTCGGCCCCTGAACAGAAACCCACCAAGCCTGCTGCTGCCCATGGGAACTTCCCCTTCACTTTGTCGAAGGAATCTACTGTGCAAGACTTCCTTGCCAACAACAAGTACTTCGTCGACTCTATTCAGCATAACCACTCCAATCAGATCTTTGACTTGAACGGTAAGGGTCAATCTCCACACACTCTCTGGATTGGATGCTCCGACTCCCGTGCCGGTGAGGGGTGTTTGGCCACTTTACCTGGTGAGATCTTCACCCACAGAAACATTGCCAACATTGTCAACGCCAACGATATCTCGTCCCAGGGTGTCATCCAATTCGCTGTCGACGTGTTGAAGGTGCGTAAAATCATTATTTGCGGTCACACCGACTGTGGTGGTGTTTGGGCATCGCTCTCTAACAAGCGTATTGGTGGTGTTCTTGACTTGTGGCTTAACCCCATCAGACACATCCGTGCTGCTAATGTCGAACTCTTGGATACCTTGAGAGGTGACCCTCCAGCACGTGCCAAGAAGTTGGCAGAGCTCAATGTGATTGCTTCGGTTCTTGCTTTGAAGAGACACCCAAGTGCCCTGAACGCGCTCAAGAAGGGTGATATTGAGGTCTGGGGTATGATGTACAATGTCAGCACAGGATACCTCTCCGAAGTTGAGATTCCAAACGATGAGTTCGAGGACTTGTTCCACGTCTCGGACGACCATGAGGACGAACATAAGGCTCACTAGATAAGCACTTTTTGAGTGACCTTACGTGGACATTTCTTGTACCATAGGCTAATTTATTAATAGACAAAGCACCTTTTTAACTCTGTCCCTGTTCGATTATAGGCAGTTTTGGGTTGAGGCCGCTTTTTCCTGCTTTATTTTACCTTGGTATATGTATGTGGGACTAGTCATTCCTGTCGAACGGACTGGGACCTATAAATGCATTGTTTCAAGGAAGATTCCATAGTCGGAATCGCTTTAATAAAGATGGATGGCTGGTCTTTCCATTCTATCATGCTGCAACATCTAATACACCGTTGTTTGTGCGTATTTGGGGTCTATGGTCGTTCCAGAAAAGGATTTAGCAACTTATTTTCCAAATACTATTATCAGGTTGATTTAAGATAATACATTGTTTGCATTCTGTATTTGTCTCCATTCTGGTTATATTAAATGCGCACCTCCATGTTAGGAACATAGATGACTTAAGAAGAAAAGGAATTGGAATAAGCATGGCTGTTGTATATATAACGCGTTTTAAAGCGATTAAATGTTTCAGAATAATTTAATAGCGTCTTTGTTTTTGTTTGGCACACTTTAATATGTTATATACATCCAATTGAATATGATTGATCCCACGTGAGGCACCGGGTTTATTAATCCATTGTTAGTGTGCGCATATGGCCAGGCTCGCTATGGCCATCAAGCATTTTCAGAACCAATCTACTTCCATAATATTTTTATCTGTAAGATCTAATTATGTGTATTTTTTTTATTTAAATTTGTAGAATGAGAATCGTTCTCCAAGATGGCCCATAGGCTGATTAACCCGTAGAGGTATCCTTAGGTGGAGTCCCAGTTCAAGTTGAATCTACCTTCAGGCACTTCGTAGGCTTCAATGGCAGACAATACCTCTTCTGCAGAAGTTGCAACCTTGACAATCTGTCTGTTTTTCTTGGACACAAACTCGGCGGAGACTGAGTCCTCAATGAAACGCAAGAAGTTGTCGAAAAAACCGTTAATGTTATACACCACAATTGGCTTGTTGTGGATGTTTAACTGGTGCCATGTGACCATCTCCAACAACTCCTCCATGGTACCGTATCCACCTGGCAAGGCAACAAAGGCGTGTGCTTCTTCGCCCATCAATCTCTTTCTGGTGTGCATGTCCTTGACCAAGGTAGTCTTACCGTATTCAGCCGAATCTGGGATTGGAGTAGATCCATCGTGGTTGTCGATTCCCTCCTTCAATTTTGCGTTGAGTGCATCCTCGGTGGTTCTCTCTCTGGAGATCAATGCCTCAGGGATGATTCCGTGGACATATCCACCGCTGGTGGCACAGCCACGAGCAACAGCTCCCATGAGTCCGGTAGATCCTCCTCCGTAGACCAAGCCCCACTTCTTGCTAGCAAGAAGCTGGCCCAATTTGGCGGCACTTTCAGCGAAAACTGGGTCTTTACCGAAGGACAGGCCGCAGAATACGCAGACGGTTTTAGCTGGGGTGGAAGTAGTCATTTTGGCTTGGTTGCTTGGAGTTTAAGTTGTAGGTTTTGAGGTGTTTCGATTCTTGGATTCGGAGCTTTGTGGGGGAATTTAGTAGGAAAAGATAAGTCTGGATTCGAGCTTTTTTCTCTTCTTGTAATTCCTTGGGAAAGTGTAGTTTGTTTTTCTTGATGTATCAGATGATGAGAAAAAAAATATAATAGAATGGTACTGGCGATCTGCGGTCTTTATATATTTTTATTTGGCCAGAGCTATATACTAAGCAGACACCCGGCCGGCCCACGCAGGCAGTGCCGCGGAAATCCCGGTGCTCAGCTGGTGATAAGCTCCGGATAAGGAGGGGAACCGCGTGGAACCGCGTGGGGTCGGGCTCCAAGCCCATCTACTAAGACCGCAACCAAAGTGCTGCTATGGATCTGCCAATGAGAATACCCGGGCGGGATCTCCGAACGGATTCCAGATTAACGAAAAAGGAAAAGCGGGAAAAAAGAAATGAAGAAAAAATATTACTGATAAACCATAGATTACCGGGATGTCCTCGGTGTATTTCTCTGATGAAAGTCATTTCTCACTCAAGGCCTTTCCCCCACCCCACAACCAAGAGAAAAAATATGTATACAATAGTTTTGGGCCAGTAGACCAATGAAGCACAGGGCTCTTCCGATGGAGAGAATCTCTTTTGATTATTTTTCCTTAATTTATTATGTAAGTGTATTTGTGTGAGATCAATAATTTCGTGTTTTTTTTGGACAATGTACCTGGAATAATCCGTACTTTTGTCTTTGTTAAGATCTATGTTTTCTCTTCTGGGCAGCAGTGCAAGTGGCTGTGTATCTCCATATTCGCACCAAAAGACAAGAAGCAGAGAAAAAGGAACGACAAGAAAAAGGCACCACCGTCTAAATTATATTTTTGGGAGTGATTATTATAGGGCAAAATAAGAAAATCTGAGTGTATTGAAACTGAACATATTTTCAGAACTCTTGGAGTATATGGCTGTCTTTGTTTCTCCTCGTCAGCGTTGTTATCTTCTTCCTTTTCACTCGTTAATTTCCTGGCTCTGATCTCACATTGCGTGCTTACTTTTCCTGTCCTGAGTCAATGAGTGACGTACAATATGTATATTGCCCGACCTTCCTCCCCGAGAGTAGCCACAAGAATAGTCTACATAGCCTCGTTTTGCATTTGTATGATCTATTTTGTGTTTGGCTATTTCTTTGTGCCTTTCAGGTTTTCCACTTTGTTGGATTTGACTCATAGGGTATTCTAGTGTACCAGGAGAGTATACCGTATGTTCCCCGCTATAGTAATGTTTATGTGAACCGTAACCCCGCTACAATCGCCTCTTTAGAAATGCTACTTCCTATGAAACTTCGCGGATAACGCAGTGCCTGTGAGAAAGAAATGGCTGTGATTATTTTTGAAGTAATCTTGGAAATACTTTTGAATTCCAAAGGTTTTCTATATTCATGATTTATTGGGTTAAGAGAAATAATGGGTGGAACCAGAGATCAACTAGTCCCTGAGGGTCCTCTCGGCCATGCGTAGAATAGATAAAACGGTTTTTAAAAGGCTTCAATATCGGATTTTGGGAACATTTTGACTGATTTAGATTCTATTTCCCTGTTTTTATCTTGGGTGCATCATAGTAAACATAGAGTTCAATTCTGACTTGTGGCAATATTACAGTCTACTCTACCTCTCGCTTTCACGATCTCTCCCTACTAATTTTACCACAGAAGTTCGCAATGCTCTCTTTAAAATATGAAAGTCTAATTTTTTCGGTTAAAAAGGCTTCAGAGGTCCTTTATCTAGTTCAATCTGGTATATATTCTACTTTATTCTCGCACATACAATGGACCAATAAACCTTGAAGATAATCTGCCGTGTGGGAAGCGAAACCCCCGTTTGTAATTTTAGACGATTATATCTCATTGAACCACAGTTTAGGATACAACCAAATCTAATCATGAGAAAAATAGATACTTTATATAAATCTTCTTGGTCAGCAGAACTCACTAATAATTGTCTCCTAGAAACTTTATGATTACCAATCTACTGGAACACCAATATGTGTGTGATTTGGTATACTAGAGACTATGTAAAGCTAAAATGGCTTAATATCACATAAAAAAGTTAAGTTATAGTCGTGGTATTTATCAAGATCCCAATAAGGGGCAAACTCAAACATTTCATTATAAAGAACGCTCCTGATAACAATACCCTGTTTTGGAACTATCCTTCCACATCGGGTGGGTGTTTCGCGGCCTTGGTGCGTACACGTGTTTACAATGTAAGGTCTAATAAAGTCGATAGAAGCCTAAAAACGAATTTTCTAGCACTTTTTTTTCTCTTAAATACCTTTAAAGCTATTTAAAAGCTTTGGGGCATAAGCTGATCGGTAAAACTGTTTAAAACGCAATCTCATGGGTCAGTGAAGGTGATCGCACTGACCAGCTGATTTGCTTTAGAAGTCATCCTAGTCCATCAGGATACACATCTGAGATATTAACATTGGATCAGCAGTTTAGTTCAATTATAATTATTTCCTTGACAGTGTACGAGTACTATATATCTATTTTTCCATGCAATCACCAAAGGGTGTCCTATATCTGCTGATTACGTACCATTTTGTTGACATCAATCGGGCAGCCACAGCGTGAAATTTATATCAACGAGAACTTCTTCAGAAAGAGTCACAACAGTGAAAGCAAACCTTGAAACCCCCAAATTTATATATTCTTTTGGAACTAATTGTAACTACAACACCCACTTCCCAAAGTAGAGATCCTCTAATAGAAGCAACTTGCGACAAGGATCCGGTTACGGTGCCCTTCTTCCTTTAGCCAAGACCTTACATCAGTGTGTGCACACTAGCCGAGCGTGAATCCCTTTATCTGTGAGGCGTGATCGCCGAAGGTTTGGAAAGTAAACAAACAAATAAAGGCGGTGAATCAAGAAACCGCGGTTTTGATTTTTTTTGTTCTCCCTTTTCGTCTCTCTCATATCTTCTTTTGGGTGCCATTTCGCTCAATGCGGTCTCAAAATTGAAAATCGTCTCAATAGTGCCTAGTTATGATCCCACCAAAAACCTCTCCAGGACGGATAGCGAAGGGCAGCAGCCATTTGTAAAGCCGGGGGTTTCACAATCCGAAGGATAAAAATTCTATTTCTATAAAGCCAATGGTTGTGTATTTCCAAGAAAACCGGCTTTTTTTTTGTTTCATTGAATGAAAATCTTAAAATTTATGAAGATCCATCACACGGATAAAAACCCTGTCGCAAGCTCCATTCTTAGGTTGCTGGGAGACACGTCACAGGAGTACCAATGCATCGAAGGTCGCGCCTGGTGTGCACCAGTAGACGCGCAGTGGAACAATACACGGGTACCCCACAGATTAAATAGAAGCAGGCTCGGACAAAAAATTATTATCTCTCACTTTTTTTTGCTTCGAATAACCCGAAGATTAAATATTTATAGAGAAATTCTTTTTTGAATTGTTTCGGTTTAATAGATTCAGGTTTATTGTTAGCATCCTCATTTCCCAATTGAGCCTTTGCATTTTCTTCTCGCCAACTTTATTTGTTTCGTGTGGAGACCCTGACCGATCTTCTGTCCATTATCCTGCTGATCCACAGGAAAGAACAACCAAAAAAAAAAAAAAAGAAAAAAAAAAGAGCGCCCATTCCCGTTTGTTTCTACGCAAAGAATTTTCCAAACAGATTACTATCTACAGAGAATCAACTAAAACGTGTTTGTCTTTTGAGTAAGTCATCAGTGCTCTAGTTTAAAGAAAGGAAATTGAAAATTCGAGACTCAATTACCCCAATTATACCCAAATCTTCTATCTCATTTGGCATAATACTTGAGCTCAAGTTATCTGCCATTTACCCTCCTTAAAAGAAAGAAAAGGAGATACCCCTATCACAACCACAAAGGGTAGAGAAAATATTTGCTGCTGTCATGCTCAGAGACACTTTGGGCCAGCTTGAGGGACTCCAAGAGGAACTCAACAGCTTCAGTTTCGACATGGATATCTCAGATATAGACTGCATTTCTCTAGCTTCTCGAAGCACAAAAGCAACGTCTGTTTGTTTGTCTAGCCGACTGGTTGAAAATGGCGATATTTCATTTACTGAAAAAGGTGGTGCTGTCGCCCTGTTGGGAACACATGAAAATACAACCAAAACACAGGGTGCTTTCAATAGTCTACCGTTTTCTCAGAAAGTTGTTTCTGTGGGCGATCATATCGATTCCTCGGCGCTTGTACTAGAGTGCTTCCATGACATGGTTGCCCAAGAAAATGCACTTATTGAGGCTGCCATTGCCAGTTTGTGTGGAAGCCTCGACGCATCTGTGGCAATGAATTCTTTTAATTTCGAAAAGAAGTCTCTCTTTCCATTAAATAAGTCGTGAATAATACCCCTATTTATTGCTATGGCTTTTGAAGTCTTGCTTACAACATCATTTTTCTTCTTCGTCCCGAGTTCTCGTTGTCGCGGTAGACGCCCAATTGAGGTGTTCTCTTTTGGTTGGTTTTACTTGGTTCGATAATGATATGAGATGGAAACATTATGTTTCCATGACGTCAAAAACCACATGGCCATTGTTTGGTTATAGTATGGATAAACCATATCTTCCCCCCTGCCCGATCATACGTTAGTTCTCCCTAGGCGGTACTCTTCAATGATGGGTATTTACTCTACAGCAGAACGACATATAAAGAATACCAATTGATCTCACCGATTTCTTTAAAAGCAAATAAAAAAATTGGTCATGGGCTCAGTCACATTTTGTAAGGTGAATTGGACTTTGCCCGTGAAGTCAAATGTTTACCTGGGTTACGTGTGTTTCTATCTAATGAAGATATTATTATGCTCGTGGATTTCCTCGGAAAGCTTCAACACCCCCGAGATATCAAATAGTTTTAGATTATATTTTATTATACATACAATAACTAATACCGTATGTATATGGTGACGAGTGCTCGATTCTTATTTAAGTGACTAGCTCTATCATTCGATACCCAGTCAGTAGATTGAAACTGACCCTTCACTATTCAAATTGAATTGGGATCATGAAAACCATAGTGTTTTATTCTGGTATATGAGAATTAAAATCTTTAATCCAAAAATGTATTAGATGTATATTTAGCAAGATCCTAATGTTTGATGAGCGTACTAATCATTAGCGGTTTGGGGGAAGCGGTTGCAAATTAATGCGCAAGTGAGGAAAGAACATGTATTTACTGATTTAAAGATATCCCACTGAATAATAGGGGTTTACCGGTGATTTAGTACCCTATATTATAAGAGACATCAAATCCCCACTAAAATTTGAGACTTTTAACGAAACATAGAACGAAATGACACCAGCATTCGTGCCAATCCTATTAGAACATGTTATGCTGTTCTAAGAGCAATCAAAGTAAACACCAGTTGACAAAAGCAAACACATCTCGTTTTTTTACTTTTAATTTTTCTTGCTGTTCTGCTTTCCCTGGAGTGTTTTAATGAATAGGATATTTATATTGGTTATTTTGCCTTCGGTCAGTCAGTGAGGCTGCGAAATAACCATTTCTACGACGAATGTCTTCAGCTAGTATGTCGCAATGAAGTGAGCACGCAATAGTCCATATCCCCTTTTCTGAAACACTTATAATATTTCACTTTTAACTTCATCAGAAACAAAATCTAAGCAATAACCCTTTTTGAAACACATTGAATCCCACATCCTCGCTCACACATACGGAACCATCCCTTAGACTCTCAAAACACACACTTTCGCGCACGTGACTCGCACCTTAAGTGACCCCCAGGCCCAAGATAAGAGATTGGCACCCCCACGGACACCATGACCGTTTCCACTAAAAACATCCGCACACAGCTCCAGAAAGTGGCAGTGTATATTGAGCAGCTCAGTGAGTTGGTTGATGAGCGTGACAGACTCATTCGGGTTTTGCAGCTTACGCCGTCTAATGCAGACAACTTGGACGTAATTGGCATGCTTTCCAAGATCAAGACCGGTCTCGAGTATGCACACGAAGATCTTGCCTCGGGTATCTCTAAGGAACTATCGCTGGAGCTTACGCTGATCTCAAAAACATACGCAGAGACGGTTTCTCGAATGCATGAGGATCCGTACATTGATGTGGAGGAATATTTATATAAGCCTAAGGAAACCCAAGACGACGTACAGAGCCCTAAAAAGAGCGTGCGATTTAAAGATTTTGAGTCTGGGCCAGATGAAGATGACACTACACAAATGCGTAACCAGCTCATGGGTACAGCGGGAAATTTCCGGCCTTATCGTGACTCGGTAGATGATGGCGAAGATGCCGATCGTGCAACTCTTCTGTCTATAGATAGCACCAACCAGGAGCTTTTTGCACTGCATCAGCAACAGATGCTCGAGCAAGACCGCAACTTGGACCTGCTACATGATAGCATCCGCACCCAGCACCGCATGGGCACCAACATCAACGACGAGCTTGAAGACCACTTGATTCTCCTCAATGACTTGGAACTGGGTGTAGATGGATCGCACACACGTATCCGTCGTGCTACCAACGGTGTTATTGAGTTCCGCCGCAAGGTCAGGGAGAATGGAAGCTTAGTGACGATTATCGTGTTGACGGTGATCTTGATATTGTTATTGGTTGTATTGAACTGAAGCTATCGAAAAATGGGAAATTTGGCGGCGACCCGGGGCCGAGTAATAATTCATGCAGACAGGTTATAGAAGAAACATCACAGAACGGTGAACCGGCAAGATAAAAAAAAAAAGAATATAATCAGGATAGGGATTGTAGATGAGTGGCAGGTTAGAAGTTGAAGTCCTCGTTACCTTCTTCCGAGTCGCTGAAAAACCAGATGAACACGCTGATATCGCTGTAGACTATCAAACCTCCTAACACACTCATGACCAACGAGCCGAGCCCAATTAGGTTGGTGTGGTAAAACGTCAAGGGCAATGAGATTCCACTTACAATAAGAAGCCCTGTGAAGAACTTGGAGAACTCCTCCAATGCAGTTGGAGCATTTCCATGGTCATTGCTGAATGTGAGGAAATCGTCCCTATTACTTTCTATCGCAGACAGAATGATATTGGGCAATGGAGCGACGAGGAAAATGGCAATGACCCATAGAGGAAGCCAGTTGTTGTAGAGTGCGCACGAGAGCAAAATCAAGAGGAATCCAAATGCAAGAAATGCCGAAAGAAAGATGATTTTGTTGAGTGGATTCATGCTAGGCGAATTCTAAGTTTCTGTTTTTAGGGGTATTTTGGGAACCTTGTTTCTGATTTGGTGTTCTTATTTCGGAGTTTGAGGAGATAAGACCGGCCGGCATTCGGTTTCCTGTTTGGTGGTTGTTCCGACACTGGGCCAGAGTCTGATACTGCTGGAGCCGCGTGCACACCCGTACCTCCAGTCGCCATCAACGGGGGGTGCCGTACACCCTTAGTGGCGACAGTTTGGCCGCAAATCTGAGCAATCTTGGGTATAGTAAGCTGGAGATTATTGAATGGGATCTTTGAATCTTTTTAATCTTCTGGGGGGGTTTTCTCTATTTTTCTTTTTATAGATATCCTTAGAAATTGGTAATAGTGATGTTGGTCGAAGAGTTTGGATTTGGATAGTTGGCTTTTGGTGCGAATTGGATTGCCCCACGAACAGTGGTTGAATTAGCAAAATGGACGATTTACTACATTAATAGTATTATCCGCTGCACCGATTAGTAATAAACCTCTTTTATGTTTGTTTATAGATTCAAGATGAATTATTTTTTGTGTATATAAAAAAATATTCAAGTTAGGATTTTTCACATGTGTTTTGTCTTATTTCCTTTCGCATATGTTACCGAGTATAATTTGGAAAGAAATAATAACGTAATTCCAATCGGGTCGAGAATCCTGTTAGGTCGAGAATGCGGAAATGTC
>JAJMIV010000221.1:0-19058 GCA_030563445.1 Metschnikowia gruessii
TTATTATATTATTATATTATTATATTATTATATTATTATGTTATTATGTTATTATGTTATTATATTATTATTCATATTGGGGTTATTGAATATTAACCCGCAAAAATTAGAATATAGTAAATGTTACATTAGTATAGTGAATGATACATTAGTATACAGCAGAACCTGGCTAACTGGATATCGCGCTACATGGATAACTCGCTAAATGGATAAATATGTAAATAATTATTAGAGCTCATCAAAGTTTATAACTGTGAAAATTTGGCCATACAAACCTACCAGTATTAAAATAAAACATACATAACCCTAAAGTTATTTTCAATGTTTTAAGGGGTAAATTTCTACATTTTATACGAATTCACGTGAGTTTTGGGGCTATTCCTGTGATATTTATCACGTCAGTGCTGATCAAAATTAGTGAAGTGCGAAATTTAGCGACAAATATTATGAGCTATATTTTAATACATTTGCGGTTTACTAGATGTCGATTCTAACTCGGGACTCACTTCACTAAAAAGAATCCTAATATATCGATTCTATCTATGTAAAATCTTCAATGGGGGACTAGTTCAACATCTGAACCTTAGTGAGCTTATTGACACAACTTTCAAAAACAATGACCTAAATATATGTTTCCATAATGCGACATGACTACTACTACTAGATGGAATCTCGGTAAAGATTTTCGAAAACATATCTTTTAGTAAAAAGTATTCGAAGTAGTCGATTCAATCAACACTGGTGCCAGGGCACACCCAGCTAAGTGTAGTAACTTAGATATTGCCGTAATTAAACATGCCCACAATCAGGTATGGCAATTTCTTAAATGTGGCAGTAATTACTGGCACTTCCTCAAATGTGGTTATATCAGGTGAAAATTTCCAATTCTGGCTCCGGATGAAGAGTGGATCTTGCTGTTTCATAGTTTGGTATTTACCGAGTTTTGCAATGGAAAGTAGTAGAACTAATTTCACCGCTATCACTACTCAAGGCATAAGAATGGACTCACTTTTTTGTACTTATGGTCTGGGACACTTTATTTTGATCTTTATGGGCATGTCTTTTTGTGTCTCTTCTTGGTGCACTTCCTTCTGGGTACTGTTCTAGGCGTCTTTTTATTCATCGTTCTTTTGGTTATCATTTGAACCTCTTTTTGGGGTCTTCTCCTCGGTATTCCCAGAATTACAAACCGCAGGGAAAAGCATTGAGGTAAGTTTTTCCAGGCGGGCTTAAAAAAAGGAAGTGTTTGAAAGCACGAGTTTGATAGTCATCCCACCAACATGGTTCAAGTCGTTTCGGTGCATTCCTTCATTCCTTCTTAGCTTCCCATCTGGAAATTCTTTAAGGTATTTTGAATTTTTTCCTTTTTGGTATATTTCCTCTGAGTGTCCTTCTCCTTAGTCATCCTTGCTTGTGGTGTCCTTCCTCCTTGATCTCATTGTCGGCTAATATTCCGTTGCACATTGTTGATGTGAAAACTTTTTTTTGGAAATCTTTCTTCTGTGTATCATTTTCTCTGTACATGATTCCCTCTGGTATAATTCCTGCTTAGTGCATGATTATGGATATCCTTCAATCTCAGTATCCCTCCTCTTGGTATCATCCTTCCATGTCGTCCTATTATCTTTTCTGAACGCGCCTGAAGAGAGTACTTCAAAACTCCTAAAGAATCAAGAGTAAAGCACATTAGGGTATCTTCACTACTTGGTTTCCATCCTTCTTATTAATCTTTCTGTTTGTCCTTCTTCTGTATGTCTCTTCTTCTGTGTATCTCTTCTCCTGGATATCCCTCTCTGTACCTTCTCTTAGCATCTCCTTCGTAGATTCAAGAAGTATCCACAATGTCAGCACTACACGCTTCACACGCTACACTAGCTCTGCGTGTTTCATACACCCCCATTTACCTTCGCCCAGACTACCGCAAGCACCTCCAAAACACGGTCAACCTCGTTCTGAAGGTGCCCGAAACCTCGCTGGTGCGAAATGGAGTTGGCCTTATCACCAAGAATCGCCACGTACTTCTTCATCTGGTCCCCATCCATAAAAGACTTGGGCGGGCCCATTTTCAGAAGCTGGCGGTCACATTTCGCCGTCTCACGCTGTCTGTAATGGAGCTTTGACTGGCACCCCTCACTGAGGTGTTCAAGGCCGCATCTCATGTCTTCGAGTTTGGACGGGCTATACGAGGACTGCGCTTTCACCGGATTCTGTGCAACACTAGTATCATACGCAAGAAGGAAGTGTTTGAGGGTACCGAGCCTGATCATCCTCGTTGACTGCGTGACAGCTGCGTTCTCATCCTTGAGTGAGGTCTCCCACTCGCGGAGTCGGTGGAGCATTTCCAATTTCTCCAACCCGGAAACTAGTTCGGTTTCCGATACCACCTTTATCGTTTCCTGGACAAGGTCACGTGTGGCCAGAACGGGTCCCTTTTTCTCCGGGACGAATGTGGGATCCGGGTCGCCGGGTCTGCGTGGCTGGAGAGAAAACGGCGCCTGTTTGGCTTTGACTTCCTGGTACGCCACGAAATATTGCGGTTCTGCCTCCTGAACTACGCGCCGGGGCATCTGCGGCGGCATCTGGGGGTAGTTTTGTGAACTCTGGTGTGGCGCCAGTGATTGATTTTGTGGCATCGGTTGTGGTGTATTCTGGGATTGGTTTTGTGACACATGTGGCACCCCTGGGTGGTTCAATTCCCGTCGTTTGGCGGCTATTTGCTGCTCGCGGAGCGCTAGCATGGCCTCCTTCTCCGCAAGCATCTTGCTGCGGTTTTCAAGCTCGGTTTGGAAGAGAGTCTGCCGTATAAGTAAAGTTTCGTTTTCACGTCGAAGATCTTTTTGTGCGGGCCCCGAAGGAGTGCTGGTGACGAGATTTTCTTGAGAAAAGCCGCCGGCGGCTGTGGGGATCCCTTTGGGGGGCCCCTTGGGTTGTCCAGGGCTGGCCTCGGGGCTGGGGCTGTTCTGATTTATTGCATTAATGCGTGCCTCATATGCTCTACGTTGAAGCTCGAGTTTGTGCTCGTATTGCTGCCTGATTTCCGTGGACTGGGCTCTCTCGGCAAGGAGCTTTTCCTCGAGTTTGCGCCGCTCGTTTTCTAGGTGAAGTTGTTTCTGTTTGTGTTTGTTTTCGCGGATGGTTAAGTCCACCTCATCGATATCCTCAACCACAGGCTTGGAGACGCGTTCTCTCACGCTTCTGGCGTCGTTCACGAATGAAAACGGTACTGTTGTGGAGCGGCGAGGTGGGTCTTCCGTTTGAGGTTGGTTTTGTGTATTTGTGTTGTCTTGGGAGGACCCTTTTTTGGGCTCGGGGTTCTTGGTGCCGAACGACGCAAGCAACGTGGAAAGACGCCGCACAAGCTTGCCCACGCGCGTGCCCGAGGTCTTTTTTTTGCCCACACGATACTTCCGTGTATCTGCAGAGGCCCATATGGAGTCTGGTTCTGCCAAATTTGGCGTGGGGTATGGTGTTTTGTAGAGTTTTGGGGGCACCACTTCATTCGCATTTCTGGGAGGAACAGGCATCCGTTTGATGGGCAGCTCAAACGAGCCTGGCACCTTGGATCCGGAACTTTTCGACAGACTGTGTTGCTCATACTTTTCTGCTAACAGTTTACGAGGCGACCGTGACCTTATATGTGATCTGGGGGTGTTTGTGGACTTGTGGCCCGGCAGCCCATGCGATTTGTGGAGAGCATATTTCTCGGCCAACGACTTTTTGGCACCCATTGAATGTTAGGGTATGGGTTATTGGAATGTTGTTATTGGTTTTGTGTGTGTGGTGATTTATCTTGTTTTCTGGTGTGGTTGTGTTTGTGAATGTTTTTGTCAATGTTCAAGTAGTTGCAAATAACGGAGAAATGTGCACATAGAGAAAGATATGGTAATAAAGTAAAGTGATGTATTTGGGGTAAGGCTGGGGCAGTATTTGTTTTCGCGCACTGTAGAATCCAGATGAGACGTGGAGCGTGGAGCGTGGACCGACTGGCCCAATTAGGCCGGCCATAGACCACGATAATTTTCACAAACTTTTGGATATTTTTTGATATTTTGTTATTTTTACTGCTGTTACTATTGTTACTGTTACTACTATTACTATTATTATTGTTATTATTTATTGTTACTGTTACTACTGTTACTACTACTATTGTTATTATTCATTGTTACCATTTACTTGGTGACTATGGTGGTTCGCAGTGTCTTATATTTTAGTAAAAACCCATATTTAGGGATTAGCAAAACTTTGGACAAATTTCAATTCTTCAAATCAGTGTTGCTAATAATATTTCAGTAAATCATATTATTAATTCTACTAACATCATTAGATTTTGGCGAATTTTTTATTATCAAGACTTGCTAACTAAATTATTCACTAAAATTAGCCTTGGTAAGAATTTATATTCCAACATGTATGGCAGTGTTTTTGTGTTGTAAAAGCTTAATCCCAGACTAAGAAGTAGACTAACATCTACCTGCAAGTCACCGCTTTATTGATTAATATTCTTAGAATATAAAATTCTGGATATTTGTGGTCAATCTGACATTTGATATAGTTGTACGTGTGAGGCGTTATATTATCTTACAAGTGCACTGGTTGGACCCAGGAGTCCTTCCAATCTACTCCTCCAAGATCTTCTCGCACCGTGCTTCTTTTTAGAATAGAATAATAAACTATGTTTGGAGTAAATTACATAAAATTAGTGTACCCTCCAAATCTACCCAAATAGAAAGGATTAGATCTTTTATTTCTTTCCCGGGTTCCTCGAAAGTGGTCAGCTGTATTCTGGACATTCGCTTTCAACATCACTAACCAGTACTTTTGGACTATTCAAAAACTTTGCTACTTCGTTTGAGTTTTCCCTGTTAATATTCAAGATGAAAAGGACTCTGTGTCCTCCTTGTATTTATACGTCGCCAATGGTACTTATTTCACCTTCACAAACATTTAACGGTTTGAGGATTTCCTTCTTCGTTACAGTCGCTTTCTTGATGTTATAGTTTCCGCCTCGTCACCAATAATGTCTTCCAACTTCAGAATTAGTAATTTCTTGATTACAAATTTCTTCAATCGATTCCGTTTGTTTGTAACCCCATCGTTGACTTTAGAAAATAGTGGCTCCGTGGTTGCAGATATATCTGGAGTGGCTAAAAAACATTGGATAACCAATAGTGAAAGATATCAAGGTAGATGAACACAGTGGTTTGTTTCCTTTTGGTCCGTGAAGAAGACGCAATATTGATTCGAGAGTTGGAATTTTCAGTTCCAGGGCAACGGTTCGATAATCTTTGGCCTTGTGATACTATCTATCACTAGCATTAAGTTCTTTATGTGCTCAGTATGTGTTACCGGTTTGATCCCAGGCCCGATCTTGCAAGCGAAGCGAAATTTTGAAAATTTTCGACCAATACCATGCTTAAAGAATATAATAGTACTATCAGTGGTCAAAATCATATTAATATCAATCTTTTTTAAAGAAATTTTGACAACACTGCTTCAAATGGGTGGTACGACGATTCTTACGAAAACTTACAAGTTACATTTTTATGGCCGATCGTAATCGTTGTTCATAATCGTATTACGATATTTATAAGATAGGAATTATGGATTTGTAATCTTATATCGTAAATATCCACGACTTCGTAAATTTGGCGATATTATTTCGTACTTTTTGTATACTTGTAATGATAACATCCTTAGAACGGTTTCCCGGGCTTTAGTATTTCTTTAGCCATTTCGATTGATTCACGCTTGTGCTTGGATTTGTAATGAAGTTATAATGTTGAGGTATTATGTATCCATCTTAAATCCTGGCCATTATATACAAATATTATACCTTCATACTATCTAATACATTAAACATATGGGGCTATATCAATATTAATTGTAGTAATAGCCATTACTATACGACTTTCTTTTCTACCCAGCAATATTAGTTGCAATCGTACAACTTTAAACTTTGGGGACTTTGGCCAATAAGAATTTGGTTGTTGACACTTTGGGGTGACACTTTGGGGTGGGCTCTACATGACACCACTGCCTAACTCCCGATCTCGATCTCCCCCACAAGCTCCACCTTTCTGCTCGAGCTCGACACATAGATCTTGTATGTGCCAGTCTGGATGATCCACTGCTGGCTGTACGTATCCCAGATACTCAAGTCACGGTGAAGAAGTGTAAACGTGATCTGCGAAGACAGTTTCGGCGTCAAGTACACCTTCTCAAAGCCACGGAGCTCCTTGGGTGGTGACGCCGCTATTGTAGCAGGAAACTCCACATACAACTGCGACACGTAGGCACCCGAAACAGGCCCATCGTTCGACACCTGCACCGTGACCTCGTAGATCTCCTCCCATAGAGCCGGGTTTCCGCCTAGTCCGCCTCCGGCAAGTGGGGGGCTCGGCCGGTGCATGGGCGTGTATCCCTTGGGGTAATCGTAGCTGTCGTCTTCGTCAATCAACCGCACCTTTTCGTCGTACAAGTATGGGTATATGAAGCCAGGGATGGTATCGAACTCGTCGTAGGGGAAAAGCGCGTCCTCGGGATCACACACGTCGTCCTCGACTGTGGGGAATACCGGCGAGTACTTGGCAGGCGAAATGAGGTATTCTGTAGGTGAATTGAGCTCCTTGATCTTGAGGTTGGCCACCAGAAACTTCGTGTATGACAACCCAAACCCAAAGGGGAACCGTGGCTTCATGGCGTGCTTATCAAAAAACCGGTAGTCCAAGTATATGCCACGGTCAAAGATATCTTGTGGTTCTGTTCCCTCGTTCAAGCTATCGATAATGGGCACATAGTGCAGCGGCTTCTTGGCAATGGTGAACGGAAGCCGCCCAGAAGGATTGACCTCGCCAAAAAGAACCTCAGCCAATGCTTCGCCCACGTACTGGCCCAAAGGTGCAGCAAAAACAACGCCCACCACGTTCTCGTGCTCGATCCACTGCTCCATGTCCACGGGTCCCACGGCCGTCACCAACACCACTGTTTTGCGGCACCGGTCCGCCACGTGCTGGATGAGCTTATCACCGTTATTCCACAAACTGACGTTTTTACGGTCGCCATAGTTATCATCCACTTCAATGTACCCTTCTCCGGAATGGGCACTCACCACCACAATGGCCATGTCTGCATAGTCGGCCTGCTCTTCGGCCTGGGCAAGATTCCAGTTGTCGGTATTGGCATCGACAGTGATTCCCCGCTCAATGGCACGTTCCTGGATGGCCTGGAATGGAGTAACAACCACGGGATTATTCACTGCAGCAGATCCCCACCCCGACGTCAAGATCCCCTCAGTACATCTCTGGTCTTTACAGTTGACACCCCTACGGTCGGTATTCTGGGCAGATCCCACAATGAGCAAGCGCCGGATTCCGTTGGTCTTCTCGATGGGGAGATGGTGGCCGGAGTTCTTGAGTAAAATGACTGCCTCTCGCGCAATCTCCTGCGCCACCTTATCAGAAAACTCGGACCGGGCGTCAATGTGCCAGTTCTGCTGTGAAATGGGCCCGTAGTGCTGGTAGGGGTACTGCTGGCCGTAGGTGTGGAAGGTCCAAGAACTGAAGTTGGGAATATCCTCTTCCGACGGCAAGTTGAGGGATTTCGACGAGAAAAACGGAACAAGGATCCGTGTCACCATGTCGTTAAGTCGCTCCTGAGGAATAGTCTCGTTGTATATGGCGCGTGTCAACGAAGGGCCCCAGAACGACCTGCCACTCAACCACTCGTCGAAAATCTCCCCTGGCATCGACATGTCGAGCCCTGCAAGCGCCGACGACACGCCCGTGTGCTGTGCGCCCCAGTCAGAAACCACAAAGCCCTGGAACCCCAACTCCTCCTTCAACAAGTAGTTGAGCAAGTACGAATTCTCGCAAGCGTGAGTATTGTTGACCTGGTTATACGAGCAAAGCACCCCGCCCACCCCAGCGTGTACGGCATCGGCAAACGGCCAAAGGTACACCTCGTGCATTGTGCGGTCACCAATGTTGGAGCTGATGGACGCCAGCAATTTCTCCCACCCGTTGCCGTCCCACTCGCCCACCTGCCGAAAGTGTTCCTGCTCGTTGCCTACAAAGTGCCGTACTACAGCAACCACGCCTTCCATCTGGATACCGGTGATTTGCTGCGCCCCAGCCACCCCTTGCAAATACGGGTCGGCGCCAAAACTCTCCCAGTTGCGGCCTCCTTGAGCCTTCAATCCCATGGGTCCAATTGTTGGAGAAAGTGCAATGTGGACGTTTTTGTCTTTGAACTCGCGGCCTTCGGCACGGCCCTTGAGTTTCATGAGTTCTCTGTTGAATGTGCTTCCTGTAGCAAGCCCCGAGGGGAAATGGGTCACAAAGTCGGAAAACCGCACGCCGTTGGGTCCATCTTGCAAGCAAAGACTGGGGATACCGAGTCTGGGAACAGATCCTGTATTCCCTACACAAGGCCCGGAGCCCCAGCCTGTACCTGTAGTGAGGTTAACTTTTTCGGGAATGGACATTTTCTCCACGATTTTGCGAACTTTCTGGAACGCCTTTTGCCATGCGTTTTCGACCCGTCCTCCGATCGCTGATGGTTAGTATGGAATGATATAGGGCGGGGGTAACCAACGAGGAACCAAGCAGCACCTAAACGAGAATTCTAGATTTTCCATGTTTGTACCATGTGTACCATGTGTACCATGTTTGTACCATGTTTGTGCCATCCGGATTGGTTCCTATTGGTTATTGGTGCGATGGTGGGTGCAAAAATACTACATACGGCTTGGATAATGGGGAGGCAGATAGTAATACTCCAGAAGATGGGTTTCCGCCTGGTACAAGATCGGCGTGTCCTCGTGTAGTCCTCGTTTGCTCAATTCATGGAGAGTTTCATTTGAAGTATACCCTATATGATTGTAGATATCACCATATTCCAACAGAAGGGCCAGCCGTATCAGCAAAACTATGACAATTAGTGTTTGAGCAAACAGTTTCATGTCGGGTATCGAAGTGTGCAGTGCGGAAATTAAAACGGAAGAATCAAGTAAAAACAAATACCGAAAATACCGAAAATTCTCTGGAAATGAAAAGAATTGGGGTAATTGCGGTGTTTTGTTTGCACTTTGGGGCCACAAATGCCCACCGTGTTGCGCGATATGTGCATTATAGGTGCGTTTGGTTGGTGCGATTAGCTGGTGCGTTAAATTATTGTGTGAAATTGGTGCACTTTTCGTTGGGCCATGTTCACGTAGTACTGAGTCTAATTCAACCCAAAATTAATATTGGGAGGGTTGGAATTTGCACCGTTGAACAATCCTTCTTAGCACTTCTAAGATTTTCAAACTCTTGAAATCTCTCTAGAACCTCTTTAGAACCTCTTTAGAACCTCTTTAGAACCTCTTTAGAACCTCTTTAGAACCTCTTTAGAACCTCTTTAGAACCTCTTTAGAACCTCTTTAGAATCTATCAGCCTCTATCAGACTCTCCAGAATCTATCAGCCTCTATCAGACTCTCATCAAAATCTTTCAGAATCCCATCAATTCTTCTGTGTAAACATTTTCGATGTAAATGTATCCCTTAGACCAGTTGCACCGCTTCAATAAGACCAATTAACCATTTACACCAACAATACCAGTATATCACTACCAATTTCACACCCCTCCCTCAATGGAAGCCCTCCACGCGCACTTGCACTGGGGTAATCACACTAGGGGCCAAGTTGGTCAAGGAAGGAGAGTCAAGGTCTATTCTGGCCAAGGTGCTGGAGCTCTTGATTGTAGAGCCAGACCCATTATGGTTCTGGTGGATCATCGGAGACAGCAATTGTCTGGCCATCGCCGGCATTTTCAGCGTCAGGTAGTGCTGCTGATTGCACAAGTTTGGGTTGGGTAGTAAAGGCTTGAGTGTCTTGGGAATGTTTCGCACCGATGGACTGGACGGATTGCTGTCGTTAGAGTGTCCTGAAGGAACAGCTGGAGCAGCCATACTGGTGTTTGTGGTGGACGTGGTGGACGTAGACGAAGCTGTGGTCATGACGCTGGAGTGTTTCCTGCTAGCAAAGGTGTTTTCTAGATCTTGAATATTAAGCAGTGCAAGCGACTCGAGAATGTCGCCCGCTGACTTGCTATGTTTATGGCCCTTTCTTTCAGCGGGTTCGGGTGTTTTGGGTACCTTTTGTTTTTGCGTTTTTGGCGAGATCTGGAGATTAAGAAAGTTTTTACGCAGCAAAGTCTTGGGCAGCTGTGCCTGTGGGTTCAGTGTCTGGATCTGAGTCTGGGTCTGAGGATCCATTGCCTGAGGGTCCAGGGTGTGTGAATCTAGGGCCTGGGGCTTTTCCTGGATGGATGTGGCAGTCGATGAAGCAGTAACATTAGCAGAATTCACATTAGCCTTAGCTGTAGCAGAAGTACCCACCGTGGCACTGACTGTGGCACCACCTGTGGCACCCCCCAAAGGCTTCTCGCCCATGACTTTCTCATAGAATTTCCGCGCCGAGTCCGGGTCGAGAAGCATGGCACGCTCAAAATAGCCGGGCCTAGAATCGTCGATTTTAATGACGTTTTTTGGCTTGGCTGCATTAAACAAGTTAAACAAGTCCGCGCGGTATGTTCTCTGCAAGTTGTTGTTGGAAACAAAGAGATTATTAAGTTTGGAGTCCGGTCTGGAAACTTGTTTCACGAGTGGAAGAAGCAGGGCCAAGTTCGCTAGTTTGTTGCGACGCAAGTCGATTTTTTCTAGTGCCAGCAAGTTCTCCACGCCCGTGAGGTCCTCGATCTTGTTGTTGTTACAGTTGACAGTAATGAGCTGGTTCAATGTGGCCGGAAGGTTCTTCAAGCTGGTGATATAGTTGTCGGCAAGATTTAGGTACTTTAGTTGGGGGAGGTGTTCTAGGCCGCCAGGCAAATCCTCGAGCAAGTTATTAGAGAGGTTGAGCTTGACAAGGTTCGATAGCGGCTTGAACACAAAGCCCGGGATCTGTGTGATGGAACTTTCGGTGACTGTGAGTTGTTTTAAGTGGAACCATTTATTTGATGGTAACTGTGCCGGTTCGTTAGTGGCCGCCAGCGCCAGTGTCATGGGCGTGATTCGGTGGTCCACAAACGGCGAGTCTCGTTGTAAAATAGGGGGTGCACCCAAAGATGTAGCAGTCATGGCTCTTTTCCTATTGTGTCCAGGACCACTAGAAGACACCAAAGAAGTGGCAGTAATATCACTGGGATCGTTTGTACGCACGCATTCTAGCGACCGCTTGGGCTGGCGGCGCATGGTGAAGGACGAGCGGCCGTGTTCGTCGTCCGTGACCAAAGTATACAAGATATCCGAGAGGTTAGCGACTTTTGTGTTGCGAATGATCAAAATGCGCAATCTTTCGCTCAAACTGTGCCAGCCATAAACCTCGTTGGGCTCATATTCCACCAACTCAAGCACCTGGAGGTTCTTAAACATTTTTAGGGGTACAGACGTGTCACAGGGGTACTCCTCGTACCCGGAGACACTGTTGATTTTCGTACGAGGACTCAAGATCAAGCATGGGATCTTGGTGAACGACAGGTACAAGTATTTAACGTCCTTCTGGATCACGCGTGGATCTTTGCTGAAGGAGAACGACATCCAGTACACAGAAGCACTGGAAACTATCGATTTCATGGAATTTATAGATGATATCGACCGAGCATCACTCTCGAAATTTCGCTGCGAACGTGCATTATTGGCCATGAAGGAAATAAACGTGGGTTCTTGGTTGGGGCTGTCGAGTTTGACGTTCAACGGGCCCACATCCACGTCCAACGCCAGGTTGGCGATTCTCTCGGTGATGTAGTAGAGATGGTGGGTGGTGAAACTGGGCCGGAGAGGCTTGATATTGGACAGAGTGCGGACCTTGGAGAAACAAAGTAATCCATTGGCCAAAGCCTCTTCATTACGGCGAATATAAGTGGCCAATCTTTGTACATACACGTCTCCTTCTATGGACGACTCGTTATCGAAAGCACCCATTGTGAATGTGGTGGTGTTTTGGTGGTATGTTTTGGTGGGTGCTAGTAAAATATGTGTATTTTAGGATTTTGGGATTTTGAGATTTGAGTGAGATTTGAGATTTGAGATTGGGTGTATATTTAGTCGGTGGTGCTTTGGTGGTGGTCCTTGGTACTGCTTTAGTGGTACTGCTTTAGTGGTACTGTCGATGGCACTTTTTGATGGCACTTTATGATGGCACTTTGACTGGTTGCACCTATGCACGATATAGAATACGTAAAACGGTTCCTATGGATTTTGTATTTTTTCCGTTTTTCTCGTAATGATGATGTTAGATCGGTGTTTGTTGTTGGAGGGATCTGCAGTGCCGCGTGCAGTGCCGCATCTATTTTGAAAAGCCTAATGTGGAAGGTGGTCTTGGAGAACCACACTAAAGCAAAACAAAGATGCCGCAGAGAACCTGAGAAACTGAGAAACTGAGAAACTGAGAAACTGAAAAAATTTGCAAAATATGCAAAATATGCGGAAAAGGTGATGAAAACTTTTAGCGAAAGCAACAATTGTACAATAATAAATACTCTACAGAAAGAGGAATACCTTTTTAAATGTCCTTTATCACTCTGTCTTTATCCTTTGTCTTTATCACGTGGTGGACTGTGAATGCGAAACATAATCATAGGCAATATTAACACTGGAAAGGAGCAAGCCCCACTATTTGATGGGCAAAAGATAAACAAGATAAACTGGCTGGTGTTTCCTCGGGTAATGTTTCCCGTCTCGCATTGATGTGTCCGCCCAAGAACACATACACAGGCGTTTGGAGGCCCCGCATGGAGACCCCCACCCCGAAGTTTGATATTAAGTATGGGCCGTATGGGTGCGGAATGACCATTTTGCTTGTGAATAATGTAAAAGGGGGTTTAAGCTTTACTGATTATTTCGTTCTTGTTTCTTTTTTCTTCAAAGATTGAAAAGAAAGAATGAATGAAAAAGACACAGCCCATGGTTATGGGCCCTGGTTTATCTGTTGAAGTGCTGGTTCCCGCACGACTTGTTTACCAGCCGCAGATTATGAGGCCTGGCTAGCGAATAATTTTACTGAGGCAGGGATTTTGTTTAGTTCGATGGTGTACCAAAATTTCATACTTATCTTCGGTTTTGGGCTTCTCTGGTGATTTTTGGTACATTTTACACTTGTTTAGGCGTGTCTCTGTTGGTTTCTGGTGCTTTGCGTTGTCTCCCACTACTAGGATCATAGTGTGTGATTTCAATTTTCGTAACACAAGTAATATGAGGGCATCATCATATGATAGAATACATTTATTATTGTCTTCTTCTAAGTATCGTCTCTCAGAAAAACTGAAGAACCTATTAAACCCAGCGATACTCCTAGTTTACCTATTATCACTGTAATTGTTAGGGACTTATACTGCTCGACTAGACTATTACGCGACTCGACCCCTTCTATTGCTCTCATCTAAATATAACCGTCTGAAGTATCGTCTCTTATAGACACTACGAAAGAAACCTTTACTGATTATCACTGAAATACTTAACATATTAGCCAGCCGGATACAAAGGTCCTGATAGTAACACTTCATAACAGTCCGTCATATAGCGATAATCCCTTATGGTTATAAGTATTTCACATTCTTGGAATATTCAAGTTTATGCCGATTCAGCAACGCCTTATGAGCATTTATGAAGTCTGGTCTCATTGTGCTATTGATCAAATTTACTTCAGATAAAAATCACCCCTTTTTTCACAGCACTAGCAATCCATTCGATGGTTTTATAGTCTTTCTTGGTTTTTTTGGTTTTTTGATTTGCTATAACGTGCAATACCTGTAAGCTAATATAATTTATTATAATTTGCAGCTTCTATTTAAGGGCAAACCTAAAAACGTTATCTAGAATTTATTCGCTAAAATCTGGTTGTGACCGCTACACTGTCTTTTTTGGAGCGTTTAGCTCAAGAAGTAGGCAAATTTCTTCGGTTATTATTTTTACATATCTCAATATTTTACAGGCCTCATTGAGAAGTGCCATTTTTCAGTATCGAAAGAGTTTTCAATAACACTTCTTCCTGACGTATGTCGCTGAAAGTTACCTTATATTTCTCAGAGAAACGTTTATAGATTTCCCCTATTTCTCAAAACTCTTATTGCTGCTTCCCAAGTGCATGGGCGAAAATAGAGTGATACTATTTAGGTGATACAATTTAGCTGTTACTACTATTTCGGTTGTATTATTACTCGAAAGATTCCCCATTTCTTGATCACTATTTTGGGTTTATCCCCGTGACCACGAGTAATTCGGTAACATTTACGTGATTACCGAATTTTAATTCCGCAAATCTTGGATTCAAATATTTATATTCCTTCAAAGTACAAAATATTTTGTTATTATCAAGAATTGAGTGCGTGAGTTTCATCCACCCAAGGGTTGCAAAAAGATCGCACAAACAGACATTTCAATTATGCTGGGAACAAGTCACTCCACCAATATTGTCTGAGATTAGTTAAAAAATCTCTCTTTTACGAAATAGTAGAGCTTAAAGGGATGATGACTAGTCTAAATCATGTATATGATGCTGACATGTAATACTTGGTGATTGTATTATGTACGAGCTAGACATCTGCGATTTAGGAATAGCTACATTGAGGCAGTAGGAGGTAAACAAGTGTTGGTTGAAAAAAAGATACTGTTGTGATTTTTCTTGGAAATAAGCAACTAATTGGTACTCTGTTCAAGTACCTTTGTGAATTCTAAATATGACGGTGTTGTAATTTAGTAATTTTTCTATGGAAACAGGCCAGTTCACGGCGCAACCAGGTGGAGAACCGAACCCTCAAGAGTTCAGGGTAAACTTACACCACAACAATACTCAAATACCGAACTATTGAAATAGTAAGATACCAAAATACCGAAACGCAACACTGGTTTTTACTTATACAGTACTAAAAAAAGATAAAATATGCACAAAAAATAATAAATTCAGTCAAATTAGTGATTCCCTTTTGGGAAATAAAAACCCACCTTACATGGCACGGCCGCACTGCCGCACCGCACTGCACCCACCAGACACGTACCATTAACTGACAGACCATATTCTTCACCACTTTCCACCAAAGGCCCCAATTCACACATACTAATACCGCTCCCCCCAGAAATACAAAAATACAGAAATACACCATGAATCTTCGCCAGCAATTGACCCAGTTCCTCACCTTGGCCTATGTGTTCTCGTCCGCCTTTATTGCTTGGAAAACCCTTGGTGTCGTGGCCAACTCGCACTCTCCCATTGTGGTGGTGTTATCAGGGTCCATGGAGCCAGCTTTCCAAAGAGGAGACATTTTGTTTTTGTGGAACCGTGACTCACATGCCAGTGTGGGTGATGTGGTTGTGTACGAGATTAAGGGAAAGTCCATTCCCATCGTTCACCGTGTGTTGAGAGAACACCGCACTTCCAAGGACCAGTACATTCTTACCAAGGGAGACAACAATGCCCAGGACGATCTTCTGCTCTATTCAAGAAGACAGTCGTACTTGAGCCAGAAAAATGACCTTGTAGGCACGGTCAAGGGCTACTTCCCCAAGCTCGGGTACGTGACCATTCTCCTTACGGAAAACATGTATTTCAGATATGCCTTGTTGGGGTTGATGGGAATCTCTGCGCTTTTGAACGAGGAATAGTGCATGTGTAGCATAGATAATATATGACATTTGGTGTTTTCTGTAGAGATGAGGGGCTGTTTTGGGTGGTCTGGATGGCTGTAGCGGTTTGTAATTGGCTTGTGTGTGCTACTTTTCTAGTCCACATATGGGTATGCTTTTTTCGGTGAGCCCAGGCTTTGATATTTTCTCTTGAAATAGTCAATTATTACTGCATCCTAGATGGCCATAGAGAAAGTTGAGAGGAAACACCTTAGCTAGATGGCGGGTGAGTTTTGCATGAACATAGATTCAGCTTTATACCTCTGAAAAAGTGCTCCTGGTGGCACTAAATGTTGTATTCGTCATAGCGAAGGCTAAAGGACATGTTTTCTCAGTAAGAGAGGAGTTTTCAGTAGGTGTACCTATGAAGACTTTCAGTCAAGGGAAAATATTGAATGTTGCTTTTACTTGATGATAGAAATCTAGAAAGGCTAATCTTATTTAACCAACCCTATATTTCCCTTTTCCGGGTGTGGTAGATAATCAAATTAGACCAGCATACTACTTAGGACTTGGACTCGAGACTGGGTCTTATTTGACCCCTACTTAACGATATGCATTCCGACAAGCAAAGGATCTGAAATAGTGATACATGAGAAAAGCTTCAGTTAATATCATTTTATTGGAATTATTTCTTCAAAGGCAGTATTCTTGTAATTTTTTTTAAAGAAACAAATCGTATTACAGGATGCCACTAGTGCCCTAAAACTCTATATATTCTATAGAGAAAAATCTGCCGTACGTCTGACTAAGGTTCTGAGTATTGAAAGTATCCGACTCTCCCGAGTCCTCCTCCTCATTTTATTCGTACTGTCATATTGAGTACTGAAGAGTGAAGGTGTTGCTCTCACAAATATATCCTCCATAATAACACTCCAACTGTGGAATTACCTCTCGAAGCTCCACCCAGATGTGGTATTTAGATTCTATTGCATTTATTTCCTATATTTACTTCCAGTTCGGGAACTGACCAATTGGGAACCCGGATATCAACCCCCAAAACACCTTCTGAATTATCATCCCTCTAACTCTCCAATGTAGCCTCATTTCTGTCATGACACTTTGAAGATTGAGACTTATTGGCCCTAAGGGATCCTTCCAAGATATCTATCCCATCAGGTTTACTGCCTTTGTCACTGTATTGAGACCTCTCGTGATTGTTTACGAAACAGAAAAAATGTGGTTCATGAACGTCAAATATGGTCTAAGGTTGGGGCCATGCCTCAATGGTACCTGATAATAACCAAAAAGGAAAGTTCTGGCGAACGGAACTGTACCAATACACTTATATTAACCAATGTTTCTTTTTTTGAATTACTGGAAGATTTACATAATTAAGTTATACTAAGCATTGTAGGTTGATTTCCGTAGATCCGCTCCTGTCCCCACAACAATACCACCATCCTACTTTTCTTCTCTTATCAACTTGCCAATTTATAGACGCTTCAAAATTTAAAATCTATTTTTTTCAAATGTAATAAATTATTTAAATTAAAAATACATTGTTCAATGACTAGTGGAAAATATTTAGTGCTTTATCAATGGATGGTGTTCATCATATCTCAAGTTTTGGAAATGTACTTTTTCACAAAATTCTCACTGAGTGCAAACTTTGAAAACATTGAAACACTCATGAAAAATACTAAACAGAGATAAATTGATTTCTAATTACACATAAATAAAAACCAATCATATAATTTTCCAGGATGTACTAAAAAAAATCTTTGTTTTTTTTGGGTTACTCAAAGAACACAAATTAGCAAATCAAAGTAATTCATATTGACTGAGGACCGCGGAATCGATGCGACATTGGTCGTACTTATGTTGAAATCCTATTAGCACAACAATTATTGATAAGTCCTGGCCGAATTTGGGTTGAATAAAATATTTTCACATATACTTTTTCTATTCCTTTAACAACCAAGCTTTTTTGAATCCATGAAAATGGGGCTTGTTAAGGGTCCAGGGCCTGGCCGCAGAAGACCGAACGGCTCCTTTTGTGCTCCATATTTGCAACCCTAACATTGTACCACCAAACAACGAAGAAAAACATATTCTAAAAAAACAGACTTTCAATACTCTAGGAAATTACAAGGCACAGAAGCCGAGTGTAACTCCTTATCTGGTGATCTTGGTGGGCTATTTTTTGGGCTAAGCCTTTAAACGCATAGAACACTTAGTCCCGGGCTGAACTGCTTCCGTTGATGTTAAATGCTTCTGTCGATACTAACTCTCTGAGTGGAATTGGTTATTAAGAGTTTAATCGACATCTCAAATGAATTTCGCGAGAAAATTAATTTTTGTTTGAACCTTTTACTGGTATGTCCTTTAGTAATTGGGTCATGGTTTGGCAGCGAAAATGCGACCCCCTTTTGAGGTTTCTGATTATTAAAGAACCATGGATTGACCTTCAAGACCCAGAGCGAAAATATCCCACTGGATTTATCTAATGTTCCTCTTATAGTTTTTAAAGAAACAATATGTATTGAAGGAAAACTATAAACCTGTGAATCCACAGGAAAAACCTGGCAACACACTCGTTTTCTGCGGGATTCGAACCGCAGTTTCTTGACACATTTTCTCGTACATCCTTGCCCACTGTGCCTTCGCCGACAAGGGGTTTTCTTTAAAAATGGAACCTTTTTCTTCTGTTATCATCGTGTTGATGAAGCTTTTGCGGGGGCATGAAAGCCTTAGTATTCTGCATATGATTGCACATGCAGGAAACAAGCACTGTGCACTCCTCTTTACATAGAGCCCATTTAAAGTGTCAAAAAATTGCTTCGCCCACAACAACAGTAAAGACAAAAGCAAAAACAATGTGCCTTCAGCCAGATTTGAACTGACGATCTCCTCATTACTAGTGAGGTGCCTTACCAACTTGGCCATAAAGGCGAAACGACCCCGGTGAGGATCGAACTCACGATCTCAAGATTAACAGTCTTACGCCTTAACCAGCTTGGCCACGGAGTCGTTTTGTGACTTTGCTCCATGATGTTCATTTTGGTTGGGCAGTGTGGGAGAGATTTGTGAGGTTGTCTGAAAGTAAAAATTGGCGATTTTAGCTTGTTATTTAATGGTTTAGCTTCCTATTAGTTCTTTAAAGTTTTGATAATTCAGAGATTTGAGTGTTTTATAGTGAATACTGTCCCGCAAGACTGGTGCGGCCACAGTAGAGAAAGACCTAATTTAAGACAGCCACAAAAAGAAAGTGTTGGCGTGGTTTAAAGAACTACTTATGAAGCATTGCGCAACCTTAATTGGTACGTCGAGACAGTCCGCCGAGTTTATGGCTCCAGACGCCGAGAGGCGATTGGGGGCATGGTCCTTCAGCCTTTACTGCGTAGGCAGTTGAAGAGGGCGATGGGACATACTAAGGCGAAGATATGTTGACACAACCTACA
>JAJMIV010000222.1:0-18955 GCA_030563445.1 Metschnikowia gruessii
CTCTATCTGACATCCCGCCTAGTTTCGAACAACTCTGTTGTAAGAAACGATATTAATTATACACATCTATGCTAGATACTAAAACCCACGGAACATGTTGTTTTCAAATAACCTCATAAAGTTTGCACTTCATAAATACAAATCCACAAAAACCAATCTTTGCCAAAGTGTATTCCCACTTTTTGGATCCTATTCCTAATTCACCACAGTCAATGGGCATTCGAATTTGGGGCCGTCAAGAATCGCACTGTCGTCCCACTGTACTGGATTACATAATCAAATAGTATCTAATATCTATGCTCATGGCTAGTAAAGAACACCATCAAACATAAAAATTTCCAAACGGAAAGAAAAGCGGAACAACCCCTTCCAGAAACAACGAAGGTAAAAAACATGAATTTCCAGATTTATGGCCAAATTTCAGATCCTTCACAATACCTTATTCCCCACATCTTCAAGACTTAGCATCGCAATCTTCACTTCTATACACTAACTGCAGTCGAGCATGGTCACGTGCGCATCTCGATGAACCATTTCAAATACGTCACTTTGTACCTAACTACCTAAACTACTAACCATGTCTACATTCACGTGCCAAACATGTTCTATCTCGTCGCCAGATATAGGTAAGCATCTTTCTGCCACTCGCCACAAGGCCGTGGCGTATGACCCCCTACAAGAAACCGTAGAGTGCGAGGAATGTGGAGACTCTAATATCCATCTTCTCCAGATGCTTCGGTACGGTCTCTCGGATCTCAGTTTGCTTTGTGGTGACTGCTACCTGAAATCGGGCACCCCAGCCACCGCAGAGTATACTCTTGGAAATGGCTCCATCATCTCGAAGTTGCCGCAATATTATACTTTCAGAGATATTCATTGTAAACTGTGTGGCAAGGACCGCAAGTTGGCCGTGGGAAACACCGGTGGGCAGCAATTGGTTTTGTGTTCTGATTGTGTGTTGAAAGAAAAGGTTCCCGCGGGAAAGTTCATCAGCGAGGATTCTAACGATTTTTTGTATGCGTTGCTTGGTATAAAGGAATATAGTGCCAAGCCCGGATCTAAGGCCAAGGGTGGGGCCAGAAAGCTTGGACGCAAAGGTGGGCGTGACGAAAAGCCCAAGAAATTCGACCCGGACGCAGAGAGGAGAAAGGCCCATTATGAGAATGAAAAGGCCACCAGACTCTCGTTAAAATCGGAGAAAACTGTCAAAGCTGTGGGCTCGTCTACTGCCAGTCCTAGCATTTCCAGAGGCCCCACGCCTGTGTCTGGGAAATCTAACGGGAAGGACTCTCGGGCTGGGAAAACATACCAGGCTCTGCGTATGGACCCTAAAAACAAGCACACTGACACGATAAAGGCCAAATCAGGAAAGGATTCGAAAAAGGCAACACCCAAGGACACTCAACCGAAAAAGAAACCTGAGGATCTGAAAAAACCTGCCGGATCACAAAGCAGTTCTAAGGCAACTTCTTCTTCCAGTGATTCAGATCACACAAATGCCCCGAAACACGAATCCAAGGGTCCAGACTCTAAGCAGAAATTTGCTAAAAAGTCAGATAAGTCTTTGCAAGAAAACAAGGTTGAGCAAAAGCCAAGTAATCATAAGAATGAGAACCCAAAGAAGTCGTCTAAGTCTGACAACCCAAAGAAACCTGGAAACCTGGAAAAAGATTTACCCGAGAAAGCATCTAAACCAAAGGATAAGAGCAAGGCCAAGAGTGAAAAGGAGTCTCGTCCAGGCCCCAAGGATGGATCCAAGGATTCAAATGCGAAAGATACCAAGGCTAAGGAGTCTAAAGTAAAGGATGCTAAGACTAAGGATTCTAAGACTAAGGATCTGAAAACTAAGGATCTGAAAACTAAAGATTCAAAGTCTAAAGACCCTAAGTCTAGTGAACCTCAGTCTAAGGAAGTGAAATCCAATAAGCCTAAAGGGGCCGAAGGAAAACAATCGGAAGCCGACGTGATTAAATTACCTCCAGGCATTTTCAAACATACTCCTTCCCCAAAACCTAAGCTCACCTACGACACCATGGAGGAATACTTCAACGAGATGTGCTACAACTTGTTCCTTGAAGAAAAAATGAGTATCCACACAAGTCAAAAAGTGATATTGACCCCTGAAGATTTCCAGTTGGAATGGTTTGCTGATCAAGATAAAAAGCATAAGCAATACAAGATCAATGTCTTGTTAACCCAAGAGTTCTTGGATAGGTACCTTTCCAAAAAGATGCAAAACTTAAAGAAGAACCCTTTCATGGCTGGTCAGTCCCTTATTTTGATGTTGGGTGATGATATTCCTTGGTACGGTAACGTTGTTCTCGTGGACACCAAAAGCTCCAAACCTCTGAAGGGAAAGCCAAAGCGTGGCAGAAGTTTCCTGAATGACAACTCGCCAAAACTCCTTGAGATTATCGTGGAGCTCTATAAGTGGAACCGGATGCCTTTGCCCACTACGACAGACGTGAGGCTCCTCAAGATTTTACCGGTTTCTGTTCCTGTGAGTAGAGTGTTCACGGCAATGTCGAGAATCCTGAACCCTAGGTTTATTGATATGCTTCTAGGAAAGACCCCAATCCGTCAAATCTTTTTCAAGAACTACCTCAAGTTCTCCCGTGACACATTCAACGATTCTCAAAAAGTCGCCGTGCAATCGGTGATGAACAACTCCATTACTGTTCTTCAGGGACCACCAGGTACTGGTAAAACTTCCACAATCTACGAAGTCATTTTACAACTTCTTGAGAACCTCAACACATATCCTATCCTTGTGGTTGCCGCTTCCAACATTGCCATAGATAATATCGCTGAGAAGTTGTTGCCAAAGCACGGAAAGTCCATCTTGAGAATTGTGTCCATGGAAAAGGAACCAGAATACAACAGAGAACATCCTCTCTCGTCTATTTGCTTGCATCACAGGGTGTATGATGGAATGCCCGCAAATTTCCAGGAGTCCATACGGGAAATGAGAAGACCCAACTCCAAGCTCAGTCAAGCGCAATACAAGAAGTTGTTGACGGCCCAAATCAGCTACTCCGATAAGATCATTGCGCTGAGCAGAGTCATCTTTACCACGACTGTTGTTGCAGGAGGTAACCAACTTAAACCAATTGCAAAAATGCCCGTTGTCATCATGGATGAGGCAACGCAATCTTCGGAGCCCACCACGTTGATCCCTCTTTCGATGAATGGTGTGGAAAAGTTTGTTTTTGTTGGTGACCAAAAGCAATTGAGTAGTTTTTCGCAAGTGCCCAACTTATCGTTGTCTCTTTTCGAAAGAATCCTTTCGAATGGCTCTTACAAAACTCCCCACATGCTTGATACGCAATACCGTATGCATCCAGCAATCAGTAAGTTTCCTAGAGAGAAGTTCTATGGTGGTCTTCTTAAGGACGGTTTGACCCCTGAAGATCGCCAGATGGAAGGTATTCCTTCTAATCCGGTGGTGTTCTGGGACACGTGTGGTAAGTGCCCTGAGGGCACTGTGTTCTCGCGTTTCAGAGAGGACAGTGGTCTCACGTATGCTAATAAGGGTGAAGTTGACTACATCGAAAAGGTGTTGACCCATCTTATCTACGAGAAGAATATCAAGAAATCGGAGATTGGAGTGGTGACTCCTTACAGAGGACAGCGTGATTTGATCTCTTCAACGTTGGTCAAAAATGATCTTGTGAACCCAGAAAAGGACGAGGTTCATGTGGAAGTGGATCGTGAAGATTTCTATAATGAGTCCAAGCCTGTTACCATCCACACTGTGTCTGACATCATGATTGCGTCCATTGATGCATTCCAAGGTAGAGAGAAGGACTTCCTTATTATGTCTTGTGTCAGATCTAATAAGCAGAACAAGATTGGATTTTTAAGCGATGCCAGAAGAATGAATGTGGCCTTGACAAGAGCCAAGTACGGCTTGATCCTTATTGGTGATGTGGATTGCTTGAAAGACTCTGACAACTTGTGGAAAGAATACATTGAATCCTTGGAGCAGGCTGGTTCTATCAGGAAAAGCAGCGACTTTAAGTTCGAGTGATATCAAATTATTTGAGGAAATTATTTGCACAAATTATTTATAGAATAGTGAATAAAAATTGCATTAATACATACTTAGATCTCCTTCTTCTGTGTCTCTTCGCTTTCTCCCTTCTTCTCCTTTAAAGATTTGATATATTTGATTAATCCAAAGAACACGATGGAGCAGATTGGACCAAGCAATGGCAGGAAAACCGCAAGTTTATGCTCGCTGGGGAAATACGCCTGTTGGACCATTTCCTTTTCAAAAAACGCCTTGTCTGATTTCTCCACACTTTTGGCAGCGTATGCCACCAGGGCACCGAATTCGTTTTGGTGCAATTTCTCAAGAGCCTTGTCGTAGTTTTCAATAGAATCCACCACGTTTGCCTTTGTGGACTCTGGGATGGAAATCCCTTGCAAGGAGTTGGAGATCTTAAGCAAAGCAGACAAGTTGCTCAAGGAGCGTTTCAAGTTCTTCAACGTGGCGATTCTGTTGAACGAGGCCACCCTCAACAATGGACTCAGGGGACCTCTAGGCACACCAAGTAACTCAAATAACTGGGAGGCAAAACCATCAAAAATAGGTTCCAAGTCCGCTTGGGTGAGTTCAAACGTCAGCGTTTTATCGATGGCATTCTTGGTGTTGAAAATGTGCACACCTCCCCATTGAGGGATCAAGAACGAATTCGAGCGAGAATTCTCCACAAGCAAGGGGATATTCTCGTAGTTGCCCGTGGGGAAGAAAACAAGGAAGTTGATTGACGGAGCAATGTCGTGGGTGTTGAGGTTCCATTCGCCGTAGTTTATGAATGTAGACAAGTCCGATTGAGATATAATTCTGGCAGTATGGTCTTCGTTGAACACCGGTTCGCTGTGCAACTTCGAGTAGTAATGGACCTGGCTGCTGACCCTGAAATTACAGAAGTTTCCGAGCGTTTCGAAAATGGGCTGGATAAACTCAATGGCTTGGTCGATCTGCCAGTTCACAGGCCGTCCGTCCTCTACAAATAAGTTGAACACCACGTTGTATGTGGGCGAGTATGGGAACACGACGCCGGCAGTATGGGTGTCGCTCAAAGTACTTGAAATTGCAGCTAGTTCTTCTTTGAAAATCACCTCGAGGAGCACCTCAGACGCATACGTGGCTAGTTTTTCAGTCGAAGGCACTGATGTGGCCGGTTGGGTGGTCCAAAACACGCTGATTTCCTTGGAAACCGGCGAGTAATGGTACGAGAGCTGTACATCGTCGTTGGATTCCGATGAGGGCGTTCCCTTCTCGAATTTGACGAGGTATTCTTGTGTTGTGTCGATGGTTGTAGCATCTCCAGCCTTTAAGACGAGGCCCCACGCATGGGCCAAGTTTTTTTGGGCAAGCAGGGCATCAATTACGCTTTGTGTTTGTGTGATGAGGTCTTTGGATGCAGACCATGATTGGACATAGACCGGGATCTGGAACCTGGCGTTCTTGGTGAAGGTGGCTGACCTGTGGTGTACTTCATCTGATGGTAGATGTGCTCTGTGGATCAGAGTCGTATAGAAGAAAAGTGGAACCCCAAAAAACGCCACAAACGCACTCAAGTATAGGAGAATATTAGCGCGGGAGGCTTCTGATCGTGAAGACTCTCTTGTGAACGACATCCTGTGTGGGGAATCTTTTGAATGATGTGTTGGTGTTTGAATAAATTATGGTTTATCTTAGAGGTTGTATTGTGGAGGACTTGACGCGGTGCGACTCGGAAAGCACGGCCCATGGACGAGGTGAGAAGAATTGAGGAACCCAGGAAATGCTAATTATTGTGGTAAACAGGGGTGTTCAAAATATTTGGGGTTGTCAAGTGGTATGAAATGAAGTGTTTGACAGGAAATATTTGGGAAATTCGGGCTCTTTGTATTTATTTCGGTGGTATATAATATTTTGTGGTTTTTTAAACGTGCAGGATATTGCGCTACATATTTGATTTTGCAAATTTTAGGTGCTGAACGATTTTGAGGTTAGAATTTTAATTATTTAAATCACTCTTGTTTAAGATATTTGAAGAGTATTCACAATTTGTGACACAAACAAAACAGTTCCTTTCAGAGATCGACACGGGGACGGAGACTTTGAGTGACACAAGTAGTAATAGGTCAAGTTCTCCCGACGATGGGTTTACAGGAACAATGTGGGTTCCATTCCCTTAACAACCACAGTGTTATTACTCGCAATTGATTGGGAATAAAGATTTATGGGAGAATTAAAATTTTTATGAAACTCTAAGAAAGAGTGTACCTAAATGGGAAGTTTCTTGGTCCCTTTTCACTAATAATCAGGCTCCCATGGGATGAATTTCAAATGCCATAAGCACTGCTCTCTCCCTCACATTAGCCATTTACCTTTCACATACACAGCATTTCCCGTTTCTAACCTTTGAAACGAAAAATAAATAATCAACGAAAGAATAATGTTTCAAGCTATTTGAATGCTTTCTCTTCTTTTAACCCGTTTAATGTTCCTCTTCTGGGCATTAGTTACAACCACCGTAGTGAACCCAGAAGCTTGCAAAATCACATTCTAACCAGTAGTTATTCTTTTAAAGAAAAAAGTTAATACATATTATTTTTGAAATATTATCATATTTTTATTGGAGTTTTTCAACCTTTTCATTTCCAGAATTATACTTCATCAATAGTTGTATTTCCGAAATACATTTGGTGATCATAAAAACCAACTTGAGAAACCACTGCTCAAAATGCTCGTGCGATACTTTTTGTAAGCCGTTGCACTAGTTTTGTCCAAGCCTGCTGAAACGCTTTGCCCGCTAAGACTTTTGTGTACCAATATTGAAGAGAATATTTGCCGAAAAATCGAAAAGAAACATTCTCCCAAATTTTATTGTCATATTCAGAATTATGATGGAGTTTTTACTTGTCACTATTGTGATATTGGGTAGGACCAATGGTTATGAATCATTTCTGTATCAATTTGAGGGGGTTGAACTTCTTGGTGAATGTTAACTGCATTTTCGCTGGTTGAGATTTCAAAGTGCTTTACAATTCCTCTTGATGCTGGAATTCCCATATTTTGATCGATTCTGGTAGGAATCATTTATTCGTTGCCCCCTTCACCTGAAAACGTAGAAATCCCTATAGATGGTCTCACGATGTCTACAAACAACCCACTACTGGATCGTTGGTTACGTGTTGAGATACTACAATATATCAGTGAATGTATTTCAAAATTCATTTTGATAAAAGGCAATATCTCTAATTTAAAATATGACGGTTTACGAAATATATCGCACTTTTATCACTAAAAAATATGTGAGAATAACTCCACTGGTTTCAACTACTGACCACCGCGATACAACCCATGATGTGAAATCTCACAATTTTACACTTCTCACGATCAGACACCGGACTTTGTTATAATAAAATAACAACTTTAATTTATGTATCTCATGAAAATGTCAGTTTTCTATTTTGGGACTTAAAGATTAACATCCCAATTTTGGTTACAGGTTAGTGGTAATTTTGGATACAATAGTGGATGCAATCCTGGGGTGCGGGCCTTTGACTCTTCGAATCTTCGCAGTCCATGAAAGCATAATTTCGAGTTTTGCAACTTCACTTCTTTTTTTTCGCAATCGACACCTTACCCACTCACCATGTTTAAGAAACCTCCACAGGTCAAATCTTCGTCCAACGTCAAATCCTCCGAAAGGAGACACCTCTTGACGGAAATCTGTAAACAATTCCACATCAAAAAAGAAAACCTCTCCAAGGACCAGGAGTTGGCCTTGCTCCCTGCGGTCACCAAACAAGCAACCTATCATAGTATCCAAGAACACAAAGGAACCATTTATTTTGATGGCGACGAAAAGCCCACGTGGTTCCGTGTGAGAGACTCGCACCTATACCCAACGGTATATACGCTTTGGAGAGCAGGCTACCTTTTGCCGGTGATTCTCACCAATCCTTTTGTCATCAGCCGTATAGTGGGAAACGCAAATCTTTTATTGCCAGGATGTATTCCTCCGTTTGATAAAAGGGCTTTGAGAGGTGCCCTTGTGGGTGTAGCCAGCTACGACTCACCCACCGTGATCAAGGCAATTGGTACTTGCTCGTTGAATTTGACCCAGTTTGACGATGTTCAAGATAGACAGGGTACGGCCGTGACCATCATCCATCGCATTGAAGATGAGCTTTTTAATTTATACGAGGATGCAAGTGTGCCTGAATTTGTGGATAACACCTTACCGCAAGCACCTGAAGTTGTAGAGGATGGTACTTCAGCGGAAGAATTGGCCCCAGAGGATGTGGCCTCAGAAAATGTAGCCTCAGAAAGTATGGGCCCAGCAGAAAACGAAAACATTTCTGTCTCAGACCAGCATCTTCAAACCCACGAAGAAACCGACCCGGTGGAGGATCTTGCAGAGACAGTTGATGAACTCGCAGTTGAGGACTTGGACAATTTCTTCATCAGATCTTTCTTGCAATCGGTGAAAACATGCAAGATAGACCTTCCCCTCTCTTCGTCGAAGTTTATGTCGGATTACATCCTCAAAAACTTACCCAAAATGGATACCAAGTTTGCGAACATCAAGAAAACTTCATGGAAGAAAAGTGCAAAGTTTTTGAAGGCTTTGGAGAAAATGAAGTACCTCACGCTAAAGGGTAAAGGTGATGATGTCAATATTGTCACTCTCACCGTTCCCCAGGATCTTATCAGAGACTTTGTAACCCACAAGACCATCGAGGCGCTGAAATCTGGCGGTTCCGCCAACAAGAAGGCCGCCGACTCCAAGATGTTGGTTTTATCGCTCTACAAGCCAACGAATAAGTCAAGGATGATATTCAACAAACTCAACCTAGACTACCAAAAGCTTTACCCCGCAAACGAACTAAAGGAAATCATGAACAAATACATCAAGGAAGCCGACCTAGCGAGCAAGAAGAACCCAAAGATGGTCGTTTTGGACTCGGCTCTTTCGTCTGCTGCCAATATTTCCGCGAGCGAGATCACCAGAGATAAATTGTTCCCCTTGTTCTTGAAGAGTTTCTCTCCTAACTACACCATCTTACCCCCGGGCGGAGCTTATGATGCTTCTTGCGTTGTCAAGAAGGGAGACCCCAAAAAGATTAAGATTCTTACCCAAACCGTTCTCGGAAGAAAGAAGACTACAACAGTTCTGGACTTCGAGCATTTCCATATCAAGCCACAGCTTCTAGCAGAAGACTTGAAGAACAAATGCTCTGGCTCCACTGCCATTGGACCAAGCAAACACAACCCAGCGGTTTTGGAAGTCATGGTCCAAGGGCCCCATGGTCCTACGATCATTGACTACTTGAAAGAAAAGGGCGTTCCTATCTCATTCATCGACTTCGAGGATAAGAGCAAGAGCAAGAAAAAAAGATAACGAGGGTTCTACGTTCGGTCACGAATGAATCGGAATAAATACTATTATTGCCAAAGAAATTCTGTAGTAATACAATATGGTCCATGAAGTGAAATGGAAAAGAAAAATTAGGGCCCCGAAATCATATGCTTCTTCGAAGGGTATAATACAAGAACCGCGAAACGGATCGGAAGGTGATTAGATCACGATTTCAACGATTCTTTGCGTCATGCTGGTGCTGATGAACGCAGATTTTGTAGAAGCATTGACTCGGAGGCTTTGGGCAGGAATCCTACCCGGGTATTCGTGAGCGTTTCGACATTGACTGATGTCAATGTATGTCAAGGGTGCGTATCCACTGAGAAGGGCATCGACTCCAGCTCGGGTGACACGCACACATCCTTTGACTATAAGTTTTTCAAGAGAGGACAAATGAAGCGAGATTGAAACAAGCGAAGAGTCGCTAACGGCAGACCCACAAAAAGATAAGTCCAACTCTCTTAGATTGGTACATCCTTGACAGAGTGCCTCAATAGCCAAATCCAGTAGCGCACAGCAAAAGTTGAGATTCAAGATTTCAAGGTTGGGTGCTGCGTTTGCTAGGGATATGATGGCCTTGTCGGACAAGAAGGTGCAATCCTTGAGAGATAACTTCTTCAAATTCGGGAAACACCTGTAGGTCCAATGCTGAAAGCCAGCATCGGTGATGGTAGTGCATCGAGTCAAATCCAAGCATTCGAGCCTCTCATTGGCGTGGAGCGAAATATGGTACATTATGTTGTCTGTGAGGTGCTTGCAGTAACCAAGGTTAAGGATTTTTAAGCTCTTGGACCCAGCTTCGTTCTTATAGATGCCTTCGGACTCAGGCAAATGCAACGCTTCGCCGGGGACTTCGTTTGACCAGCCAATCAAACGTTCCACAACGTTATCTTGAACTTTCCGGCAATTCGAGAGATCAACTTCCTGCAAGTACTTTCCCACAGACGGGGAAGTGAGGTCCATGATCGCCATGGCACTTACTTCCCAGAGACAGCGCATCTTAAAAACGACGATGTTGCCAGACATGCCCACCTCATTTACTAGGTAACTGAAACCTTCATCGGTGACATGAAAGCAGTTGGAGATATCGATGTAGGTGGGCCTGGACCCCACAAAATCCGTGATTGATATGAGGGCTTGGTCGTTTATCATAGTGTTCCAAAGCGAAAGATCGAGCTTCTTGCACAAGTTGGGCGCAAGGTAGAGCAACTGTCTCCAGCGGCGACTGACTAGCCGAAGCTTCATTAGCACAGGAAGACTCAAGAACTCGAATGCCCCAAGCAAAACCTTATCGGGAATAGAACCTGTTGACACGAGAACCGAAGACTTTCGTCTTCCCGCCAAAGTCGAGAGCTTGATCCGCTTATTATGTGGCATGTACTGAAAAGAGTTCTTTCTGGTGTGGGCCTGGAAAGCTTTGTTTGAAGCGAGAGGGTTCTTGGGTGGCACCACCATGTCGAGAGGTCCACTCGGAAGGGTCAGTTCAGAGGAGTCAGAGATGGACTTGCGCCTTCGTGAAGGTGGACTTGCGTCATCGCTGGTCTTCAAAGTCTTCAATAGTTTCTGGTGCGACGGTGGCTCGATGTCAGATAACGACACCGGCGACACCGACCGCGAAAAGCCGGTCCGCGTCTGTGGCGGAGGGTCCGAGCACCCGAAGTTCCAGGTGGGGTTGATGAAGAACAGTTGCGGCGTGGACACTTCACTAGAAGGTGAGGTGGGTGACCGTGGGGCACTTCCAGTGCGATCGGGCTGGAAGTTGAACTGAGAAGATGACGATGGAAGCATCGGAGGAGACTGGGTATACGAATCATGGGCAGAATTTCTCATGGAAAATGGATTGTTGTCTTCCGATAACGAGGATCTATTGGAGTATTTCCTCTCGTTGGCAGTCCGTTTCATTTCGTCTGCCACATCAGGGTACTGGTTGCAAACGGCAATCAACAGCTCGGTGCGGATCACAAGAAGCTCTACTGACGACACTGACCGGATGGTGGCACTTCGGATGCGGTCGGTGTCGCCCTGGATATACTTGAGAAAAGACATTTCGCCAAAATACGAGCCGTTGCGCAACCGTGCCAACACCCGTTCTATATTGGCACTAGTGTTGAAATCAATCACCTCCACCTCGCCATGCGTGATGAAGTAGATATCCGACCCCACTTGGCCCTTGCGGAAAATGCACTCAAACGGCATGAAACTCATGGGTTCTACTTCCAACGCAAGGCTGTGGATTAGGTCCGGAGGAAGGTTCTGGAAAATCGGCACCGACTTGATGAATTCCTGGATCGACACCGTCTGGTCCACGTTATCAGCCAGGGTCGCGGACGCCTTACGGGCCGCAGAAGCCTGTGAAGCATTTACTAGCTGCGATAAAGGCAGCGGAACAGTTGTATGTGGAGATAACAAAGACGGACCCATGGATGGGCCCGCACCCATGGATAGACCCACGGATACACCCAAAGACGGACCCACGCGGTGGAGCGAAACGCTGGTTCCCCTGGGAGCAGGGGATCTACTCAACTGCACAATAGGAATGTCGGCCTTATTCTTCTTTTCTTGCATGGCCAAACGTTCTTGGGCCTCGTCTCGGATGCGCCTCTCAATCAACGGATAACTTCTTAGCACGATGTTGAGGGCGTCAGCCGTGAGTACGCCCACCAAGACACGCTCGCGGGCCACCACGGTGGCGGTCCGTGGCCGGTTGAAAAGAATGCCGATCTCGCCAAAAAACGCTCCGGGAGCCAACTCTGCATACACAGACTCACCGTCCGTGGACGCCACACTCACGGTACCTTTCAAGATCCAGTACATCGACAACGCAGGGTCGCCTTCCTTGATGATATATTCTTGGGGGTGATATTGCACGATATTCAACTTGGCAGCCACCTTCGCATGGAAGCTTTTGGGTGCGTCTTTGAAGAGGGGGAACTTTTTGAGTTTGTTCAAGAGCGTGGAGGGAATATGTTTTGCGTCGCGGGGGTCGTCGTCACTTTCGCTGTGATGATCCGGACTCCCTTCATAATCCGGGCTTTCCACCAAAGAAATGGGAGAACCAAGGCACAGACTCTTGAGCGATGCGGGTGCGGGGGCCGCAAGTGGCGAAGGGCTCGCGGGTCGGAACAAGCCAGACGACGGCTTCATGCTTTCGCGGAGGAATTCTTTTTGGTGGTTCTTTTTGTGCACTATATGTTGAGGTGGCGGCTAATTCTGTTTGGTTTAATTAAGGACATAAAGGTGGATTTGTAGGAAATATTGCCTTTTGCGTGGACCTCACTTTTGATTAGTGTGCTCTATAGGCTGCGTGCGAGATGCAATAGGCGTAGAAGTTAGTGTGCCCGGTAGAGGTTGCGTCGAGGTGGCCACAGCAGGATAACAATCTCAACACAGACGGGTCAGTGCTGGTATTGTTGGGGGTATAAAGAGGGGTAGCTGGTGGCAAAGTGAAAGTATTCAAGTTTGAAGAAGAAAGGGAAAAAACGAGGGCCTGGTGGTTTGGTGAGGGTCAGATCGGAGATATAGGATTTCGTGGAGATAAAAAAATAAGACTAAAAAACCTTTATACATTTGACATGCATGGGAGTATTGATACGAGCGCGCATGGCCAGTGCGCGGATCTCCATATTAAGGTTTTTTTTTTTTTCACTGCTTCTCATTCCGTCGAATTCGAGGCTGTTTTCACCAACTTCCACGCCCCGAGTTGTTTGTTTGTTTATTTTTCATCGCGGAGTGTTGCTCTCCACACATGGAACACCAACGGTTTTTGGGGGCTCTTTGCGGGATTTATTGTTCTACCTCTTTTCGGTTGTTTGTTGGATCAATTGAGTTTGGTTTCTAGAGCTTTGCTCCCCACACCGCGCATTGGTTCTAGCAACGGGTCGCGGGCGGTGGATTTCCAACCCGAGCCCCAGAAAAGCATTCTACTCTATGCAAAGAATGCATTGGTGGTGTGAGTGGAATATTAAGCAAGAAAAGAGGCCACCATAAAAGAAAAACATCGAAATTCCTAAAAAATCAATTGCAATAGTTGCAAAATATCATTTGAAAATAAAATCTCCACAACCACCACGGCAAAGTTACGGGGTTGGTTTCCCATGTGGCTCGTCGCCCTCCACCACTCCTCCAGGCACGGCTTGCGTGGAGTGTGCATCGTGCTCGGTCTACCAAGAGACCCCAACAAGGGGGGACCACAGGCAGGCCGGGAATTATCTTCCTGCAATTGTTTGATTTCCTTAATTTCCTTGGGTTTGTCTGTTTCTGGATTATTTAACTTATTTTGATGTACTCTTTTACCAATTTTTTTCTTTCATCTCAAAACTTTGTTCCTCACTTTAACTTTATGCAAGTGCTCTTGATTTCCCCAAGAAGCAGCTCTGGGGCACACTGGGTCACCCCAGGTCGCGCAGATGCAAACTTATGTCACAGGGTACATACGTCAAAGATCCGGTATATTGAGGCAAAGTGATCTTAGATACAGGAAATACAGGGGGAGCCGAACCACGAGAGCAAGTGTTTCTACAACAAAGTGCATGATACTTCCTTTTCTTGGCCATCTAGATGCCAACGCTCGGCAAACTTTTTTTATTGCTCTCAAAGGGGGTGTCTCTTTTGGGAAACAGCAATGTCCCAACACATCTTTCGCAGGCACCCTCTCCGGAGATGGTCCAATAAAGCAACCGCGGGCCCACCCCTGCTCAGTGGCAGACGGCACATAAATGAATGCGAAAAGCTTGGCACTGGCGGGCTGTTACCGGAGATACACCTTTGCTGGTGATCTCACCCCCAGGAGCCCCTTTTCTCCCCCTGCCAAAGTTTTCTGGCGAGCCGGTAGGTTTCTTTCCCAAAGAATAAGGGAAACGTCCTAAAGAACCGAGAAATGTGTGTTTTCGGTTGCATAGTACTGTTCCACGAATATGAGGATCAAGTGGGCGTGTCACGTGACCCACCAATCAATAAGGTTCATTGGTGAATAAACAGGCCGGTTTTTTCGAGCCGTGCCTTTTCTTTTGTAAAGTATTGATAGGTTGGTCATTAACCATTAGAATTAGATAAATGTGGGTTACTAACACACCCAACATGGCAGTATCTGCTGATATTTTGGGTGAATGAAGAATAACTGAGAAGACACTAATCATGCGAATATCATTCCTCTGCTTCCACACCCGGAGATAAGAAAGGCGTTTTCCAGTCCAGAACAAGGATGGAAAATACCGAAAATGGCTCGGGCAATGAATTGCTGGGAGCAACAGAAACACCCAGCCAGAACATTCCCGCTCACCCTCTTTTCAGATCTCATCCATTCAAATACGGGTTAAAGTTGCTTGCCTGCTTATGCTACTTGTGCGAATAAGTCAGCATACATACGCGACATTCCAGTGCCTGGGAATACGCGAAACTCGTCTGGAATGTCGAATGGTAAACGAGATCTGTTGTATGTGTAAGGGAAATGTAATTATCTATAAGGTTCACGGGGGAGAGCTGCATCCCCCGAAAGGAATTTCCTGAATTGGCCTCTATGTAACAAAGATATTGTTTTGGCTGTTGAGTTTTCACACCTGAGGTATGGATTATAGGATTATAGGTGCGAAGTCTCGTGGAAAAACGCGTTTCTTCAGATTTTGGCAGGTGGCAAGAGTTGTTAGGCATTGTCACTTGTGAATAAGTTTCGTGTCGAAGTCAACGTTCAACATCGGGCCAATCATCGGCTTCCGTTTCCGCAAATCTCGTAAGTAATCCGAAGTATGTTTTCTGCGTGTTACGACCGTTGTAACTAGATGAAAATACCGACTCGGAAATAATCTTCGCAAAAGAAAATACCCAAATTTATCAGGGGTATTGCTTAATAAATGGATCAAGGTTTATTAAAGCTTGAAGGGTACAAATCAGATGTACCGATGGACAAGAATAATTTCAAGAGTTTGTAGCGGCCCTGATATCAGGAAGGTGCATGAATCAAGAGAAGCGAGCGATATTGACTGGGCTCGGTCTCGACTAGGAGGAATGTTTCTTTATTAATTATCCCATAAAATGATCAATATAGCATAAAATGTTTTCCAAAATGATACGAGTAGTTACTATAGCTTTCACATTTTTACTGAAGATAGATAGTAATCCCAACCGAAAATATTCGTTTTTTCGTAAAAGTGTAGCATTTAGTCGCACTGGCCGACATTGGTCACAGATAGAAGTATTTGCAGAAGTATTTGAAGGAGTATTTGATCCTCTAAATAAATTTTGGACGTATATAGACCTAATGTTTATGCAAATTCCGAAACTTTCCCATTCATCGCCAAATTTTATATGGAATATTCTATCTTTGGTGTCATGTAGGATTTGACTTTTCAGCCCGTAAGAGGTCTATTTCCCCGCGAATGAAATGATTGCCGTTAATATTCACCCTGTACATATTGTGTGACGAAAGTAGGGTCTTTTACCAGTATTTTGTAGTTTTGAGAGTGGAAGTTTTTTTTTTTCGTAAAGCTTTGCAAGTGTTTTTTTGAGAAGTTTCCGTAACCCTCAAAGTTGGGCTTCACTGGTAAAGTATGCCTTGTCCCAAGTATGCTTTCATCGGTATCTTATGCCAGCTGATGCCTATCACACTGGGACTGTTGACAGGCATTGTCTCATAATATATTAATATTTGGAGATACAATAGTATGAGGGCCAAAAAAGGTCATTTTCATATATAACATAGTAAAATCAATTTAGTTAGCTTTTGATGCCTGAGGAGATCAATCGGCTGGGCGAAGTCAGAATTATCCCAGCCTGAAGTCCATAGTTGCGGACAAACGAGATATGTTATTATGTGTTAGCCATTCTCAAATGAGGAGGAATTATCCCAATTCCAGAAAATGGACTATTTAGAAAATTTTGCTGGACACATTGGAAATACAGCAGTTCAAAACTTGTCGCATGAAGTCGTTAGTGTGCCAGTCACGGAGAGCTGGATGCATTCGAACGCTTTGACATATTTTTTTGTTATAAAAAAACAGAAAACAAAAAACCAAGAACTACTACGAAAATAAGGCCATCAGAGAGATTGGGGCGATTCATGAGAGTCTCAATAATGAGGATTACGCCGGTTAGAACCCTTAGGCTGTTCTTGGTTTGTAAGACGACGAAGCTATATTGAATTCTGCATACTCATTTATCGTACAATGACAAGATTGTATAATTCTTTGCCGTGAAAAGCAAGCAAAAGTTTTTGAGTTCAATCTTGAGAGATTCGACGCACTGCTAACCCTTGTGAGACGTACCACATTGAAGAGTCCAATGTGTAAATGTGTGGGTAACTCTAATTGGAGGCACAGTCCAACTCCCGGAAACCCCATGCTTCGAGGTAAGAAACATTTAGATATTTATATTCTATCATAATATTAATACCCCCAGAATATTATTATTAGTTAAAATACCCCAAAAGCCACCAACACTGCCCTATATATTAATTCTGATGTCGATTTGGTTATGTTTGTCTAAATCATAAGATTGAGATAAAGCGCCACATGTATCGCATTGATCTATATTGAACTACTAGTCAAAGCACCCCCTCCTTTTATAATGAAAAGGAACATATACAAGGACAGTCGTTATATTATTCCATTTTATTATGCAAAATTTACAAGTGACTATATGAGAAGCCGCAGAAGATTCATGGCAATCACCACACTTCCACAAAAGAAGAGTCCCATCTCCTAATACTTTAAGTATACACCACAGCAGAAATAGCCCATGAATATTTCAAACTGCACAGGTATTAGCCAAGAACAACTTCTCGTAGCATCGTCCTCGCGTACCTCCCAAAATAGTCCCAAAGAGCGTGGTCTATATACATGACGGTGAATCTAGCTCTTGAAGTCAATAATCACAGATGGGCCCAAAGTACTGCTCATACTGCAAAGACCGATCAAGTTGGGGTTCTTTGTTCCTGGAGGCTGGCATCCGTAGACGGCCTTGGATGCAGCCTTCACATTCTGGATGATCTCCTCGTCACTGAAGTCACAGCGACCCACAGGGAAATAAAGCTGGTTCTTCTTTTGCTTGAACATGTAAGCAGACGAGTTTTCCTTCAAAAGAGTCACAAGGTCTTCAGCGACAGTTCCTCTCTTGGCAGAAGGCATTAAGTTACGAGGACCCAAGATCTTGGCAATAGGTCCGAGTTGTGGCACAAGGCTAGGGTGCGCAATACATTGTGTAAAAGGAGCCACGGAAAAGCCCTCTTTGATCTTGTTGATCAAGTCCGCGCCTCCCACCACGGTATTCTGTTTTAATCGCTTAAGTTCGGCGATCTGGTCCGCGTCTTCGGTGAAAATAAGCGTAGTGTTGGGACGCACCGGTTTTGGGAAGATAATATTTCCCAGCAAAGGCACCGATCCCTTTTCGGGAATAACGGTGATTTGCAACGTGATGGTGGTCATCTCTGGTCTTTTGCCCACCTCGGCCGCACGCATAAACCGCATGGCCTTGGGGATATCCATGTATAAAACGTGTTCTTTTGGCTTGACCTGTTGTTTGGCCCTAAGTTTGGCATCGCGAGCAGCGAGCTTTTGGGGGTCCTTGGTGGCAAAGTGTTTTGGCGATGGACGCACCGTTCTGAGCACAACCTCTTGACGAGCAAATGCGGATATGGAGAACGGACGGGCCAATGGCACCGCGATCGATCTTTTTATGGAGTTGGCGAACATTGGTGTTGGTGAGACTATCGGCTGGAGAGAAAAATTTGTCTTGAATTATGCGTTGTTGTGCACACGTGCGGGGGGTCACGTGATGGGGTGGAGATACATTTAATGGCATCAAGTATGTGGTTTCCACCGGTTAAATCTTGGTTTTGATTTGATGGGATCAGTGTGCATTAGCTTACGGATGTCTTCCGACCTGGATTACTTCAAAGAGATACGAACTCGTCTGGTGGATGTGTATGTGTGAAGAGCGTGGACGGAATCTTGTTTCACGTAGTGCATGTAGTTGTGGAGAGTATTGGTTTCAGTCTTTTGAGTTAAACACTTGTTGTACCCCACCATATGTGCCACATATTAGCTACATTTGTGTTTTTTGTTTCTAAAGAGGAAATAGTGGAATATTTTGTTGGGACGTTTACTGTGTAGCTGTGTTACTATGTTTGATTATACTGGCTCTTGTTGAAACATACTGTCGTAGAATAGAAGTGTTGGTGAAACACCGGTACACCACCGAAAAACCAATTGTCTAAAGGTTCATTTCGTTACCGATGATTGTTAGTAAATTATGGGCTTGCTTAATAGAGAAGGAACTGTCAGAAACTATCAGCTTAATAGCGGGCTTAGCAAATGTGTCGATGCAATAGTTTGGTCCTTATTGGGAACGGGAACTACTGGTGTTGGAATATTGTTGTTAATACAGGCGTCTCGAGCCGAAGACACATTTTAGGTTGAGACACGACCACGAGTCGACGACAGGCCCGCAGGCGCGGGAGAGAGAAAACTTGGATCTCGGACCAAAACCCACTTGTGAAAAGAATAACAGAGGTATATATAATTTATTAGATATCAGGTGGA
>JAJMIV010000223.1:0-18953 GCA_030563445.1 Metschnikowia gruessii
AGGACAGTCTTGGTGTTTTCTACAAGACAATATGCTCTCCACAAAACAACTGTAGTGAAAAGTGAATATTGTAACATACCAAAATCCCGGAAAACAGGACCACACTAGATAATACTAGAAGAACTTCCAACTAAAAAAGCCCGTCATCTCGTCATCTCGGATATTTCGACACCAACAATTCAAGTATCGGAATCGGAAAACGTCTACACTTCCAACGCCCAAACAACGAAGGCCGAGTCAACCCCAGTCCGAAACATGCCCAAAGGAGGGCATCTCATCACACGACCTTTCCGCAAAAACCCGACAAGAAAATTTAGAGAAAAATCAAGCAAATTAAAAGCAAAAAAGAATTAAAAAGATGTGGAAAGAAACGACATGGAAGACACCACTGGAAATCACCCAATAATCAAACACATGACCTTTCTCCCATTCCCCCAACTAAAGCACTATTCCTAGCACACCTACAAAACTGTATCCAACAAGCGAACCGATAGAGCGACAAATTTCTTCTCTCCCGGATTATAAAGTGGAACATTATCATTTCTTCTGCATCCGGCCATTTTTGCTTAACCAAACAGAGGTATAATTGGTCTTGCTGGTAATCCAGATGGGTAGTAAAATATGTGAAGAAGAAAAGAAAAAGCCATGAGAAGGTGTGCGGACTGAAAAAAAAATTGTACCCCAGTCCGTGCAATGAGCCGGGTGTGCATATAAGGCGGTGTGTGTGAACCAGTGCATTCCTTCGTACTAATTTCAATTGTGCAACTAGGGCTTTCGATTTTGGCGAATGTCGAACTTGGTTGTGTTTGGAAAACGGGATAGTGTTTTGGGTGAGTTTATAAGTGTAATAATTTTGAATTTTCATGTTTTTTTGAGTTGAAGGGGCTTTTTATGGCGACATTCGTTCGTTTTTTCGTCACTATGCAGGTACATGTCAAGTCTGGCCCAATAAGTTGTCCATTGTCTTATACCTCAGAAATAAAGATTCAGCTATTGTTTTGGTAGTCTTATGCGAGAATGGTTGTTATGGGAGGGGTAACTGTTATGTTTGCAAGAGACGAAATCACTCCAAAAAGGTATTACTCAAAGTTGGCCCTTGATGATACTCACACATGAACAATGTGCACTAACAAAAAGACCAGTGATGAATTAAACCACCGCAATTCTTACCCAAAACTTTTCACCTCTTGTTTCCATGACACTTCATCGTTTGACGAAGCCAGCTGTTATTCATGCCATGCTATTATCCACAATAACGGTGCTATAAAATGTGCATATAGCAACTTTAAGGCTGGTTGCCGCAATCACCAGCGAGCAAATAAAAGGACGTGCCCGCTTTGCTCAATATTCACAACTTTTCATCAACTTGCGACTGAAATATTTTCAACCGATATTGAAATCTCCGAAAAAGAAAACTCCTAACTGTGTGTAGTCTCAGTAAACACGCTTTACAGCGCGACGTGTTTTTTCGTTTAAGCATGGTGAAGCAAAAGTGGTGTGTTTTTTGTTCACCTTCGGTTTTTTTTGGGGGGTTTTTTTGTGGTTTTGGTACTTTTTTTTTTCACTTTCCCAGTCCGTGCCGAATCGTACATATTCGGGAAAGTCTTTTGTTACGCGGATAACAAGTAAACAGACACCTATTTCGGCCCGTATCTTATTCATCCATTGTTTCACTGACATCGCGAAACCTTCTTCAGTGTATTGGTTGTTCAATACTCCACTGGTCAGTGGCAAAAATTAACCCGCCTAAAGTGCATGATATTCTGGGCCTAAACATGTAGATGGGGCAGAATCCCAGAAAAGTAAAAATAACGAAAACACGGAAATAGGGGATGCCGTGTGTCGAGCCCTGAGCTTGGCTGCGACACCTACGACGCTTGGTTGGTTTTCATTGCGATGCCAATAACCGAAGAAAAATTCTTCCCGCGTGACTTTTGGTGGTTCTTTTTTGTGATTCTCTTTCCTTCTTTTCTTGATCCACGATTCAGCATCACTTATAGGTGAAAGAAACGAACATTCTAAGCACAACAGTGTTAGTACCAGTAAAATGCGAGGAGCCAAATAATCACAAGTAACTCACAGTAACTCACAATAAGTCACAGTAACTCACTAAGTCACCTGCGGAAAGTGCAGCAGCCCCAGCAATTCTTTGACTTCGTTTTCTTTTCCGCTTCACCGTTCATTGTTCTTTTTTTTTTTTTTTTCAGTTCCCGTTGTTGGCGAGGTTACCAGCAGACCAAAACGCCCTACTCCATATAACAGACACACCATGAGAAATCGCTGGAGTCAATTTAAATGCACCAATGGCTCGTTTCTCTATCGTATACCTAATTTAGGTGCATGAAGAAACTCCCCCCACAAATCGACGCTCGTATACTCAAGGCCATTTCCGTATCCCCCTATTAGCCCGTTCTAGACTGCACTTCGCCGGGTACATTCTAAACAAGCTTCACAAACTCTCCGGGGTATAGCCACAGGGCCTCATAGCGAGTTTCAAAACTTGATAATAAATGTAATCAAACAAATTTCACTCCAGTAAAAACCCTTGCGATTATGTCCAGCGAGAGTCCAGGATGGGCCCTGCTTAACAATCTCAGTAACCCCACAGGTCCTGGTCTTGGCCCTGGCCCCACGGGCCCGTTTAGGAGTCATTGCCGCGTCGTGCATAACTAGCGAACCAGAGTAGTCAGCTGATTTCCCACCACCCAACTCGATTCTTGACCTGGCTGTACGGAAAAACATGCGCAGTTGCGGCAGTACGAAAGCGCGTATGCTTGTTTTTGGAAGGTCTAGCAGGGTTCTGTCAAGCATGCGCCAAGTAAACCAACGGAGGCAAGATCTAAATACCATCGCCAAGGCCTCCCTTGCAAGCCATCCCAAAGATAGGTCTTGGCGGCCACATTAGGAAGTTTTCATAGAGCCCCACTTAGTCTTTCCCATGCCTAATTCTCATCTCTCGTGATTAAAACACGTGATTGTAATCGAAACAGATATTTGCCGCCAAACACTTTAGTCTGGGGTACAACCACGCGCGTCCCATATGGATTCAATCCACACCAATGGATTCACTGGCAACTCAGGTTACAAACCCACGAGATTCACCTTATAACTCACCCTCAAGTCCGTTTTTTTAAGGCAGAATGCAAGTTCACTTGCAGATACTCAGCAGCAATTAAGGTGGAAACGCTACGAGCCCAAGATTTCTCGGCAACTTTCTACTGGGTGTATTTTTACCGCCAGGGAAAGAATAGGCACTTTAGAGCCCGCAGCATCGAAGCCCTGACATGGATAACCCCCAAGAAAACAATCCCATACAGGAGCATACCCGAACCAGCCCCAAGCCAAGGCTTTCTTCGGAGTTATCACTTTAGTACTCATGCAATCGGTCACTCCAGGTCAACTAATTGGTGTTCTGTCGGAAAAGCTATCCCCAGATTCACTGCGCATAAAAGTGGAATTGGCCCTTTATCAAAAGATCAGTCCCCAGATGACTCTAAAGAATTTGCAGAATCCACATAATGCAACACCATCATGGTAGCCAGTACTTCCGATAGACGACTGTTGAGATATGTAGGCGTATATGTGCGTACATAGTGACATACCTGGCTATGGTTGCATGAATTAACCAGCTTTTCATGCAAACCGTCCCAAAAAGGGTCATTTGACATCACTTCGGGAAACTTGGCGACCAGTAACCATTCACAGTAATACTTTAAGATATGTTAACATCAATAACAAGCCACGAGTATTAAAGTACGCGTCCATCCCACCTCAAAACATACCTCAAAATAAGTCAATTTCTGCTGACAGAAACAAAACATACCTGGCCATATTAGATTGAGACCTGAGCCACTGTTGATCACTGATATTCCCAAAATCGTTCATAGAAATTAAAAGTATTAGTTTCTTTGAACTCCAATTTTGCAAATGACCATATAAAGGATTCTGGCTCCATCATCCCAATAACACCTCAGTTGAACTTACCCACATACCGGTGTGTCCAACTGCAATCGAGACTCTCTTTAACCAACCCCTTCATCTGCTTTTCCTGCGCTATTTGCACCATCATAACATGGCTTCTCCATATCCCACTTCGCCAAGAACAAAGCTGGCCAATAACTATCCATGGATGGCGTGTTATTACAACGATACCCAGGTGGATTTATCTTATCCAACTGAACAAGCAAACATAAACGCAAACACAAGCTCAAACACAAGCGCAAACACAAGCGCAAACACAAACCTACTCGATAGTTACCCGTTGAGATCCTGTGCTTCTTTTCCAGACAACTACCATCAGTCCTCATTCCCTGAGATAAATCTTCAAGGACAATATATCCAAGGAAATGCCGTACCTCAGGTATCCCTTGTTGGATACCATACACCCAGCCATCTTGTATTCGAAGAAGCTTACCGGGAAACTTTCTTCAGTACTAGCTTCAATGATACAGAATCTTACTCTTCTTGTGAATCTCCTTCCTTTGACGCACCCGCCAGTAGCTCACTGGTTCTGACATTAAGTGACACCAAGGTCGAGCCTGTATCACCGGTGGTTGCTCAAAAAGAGGAATGCACCTTGACCTTGACTCCCGCACCAAAGATCAAGAAACACAAGCGTAAGCACATTATGAACCGTTCAAAACTTGGATGCTGGATATGCCGAATCAAGCACTTGAAATGTGACGAGACCAAGCCCACTTGCAATAACTGCGAACGGTTTGGAATTCAGTGTGATTATTCCCAAGAGCGTCCAGCGTATGTTCTGGACATGAATCTTCGAAGAAAAAAGCTAGACGCCATTGTCACCAAAAAACGCCGCCGTGCAAACACCACACCAATGTCTAAAGGGTCCAGTGAACCCCCAACTATACCAGCAATGGTTGGCACATCAAACTTCGTGAGACAAGACTGGTTGGGATATCTTGCAGACACATGAGCACCATTGTGATCCAAGACTATTTGCCTCAAAACACCCAAGCCGAAGTAGAAATCCATTATTCTTATCTTCGTTTATAAACCAATAGATTTCTTTAAATACACATTCTAGCGTATCCGTCTCGGGTCAGATATTAATCTTTCCCTTATTCTTTTCTTTTTTCTTTTTCCTATTGCAGAGATGATGATCCCAATTATAAAAGCAAAACTGATTCTGCATGACATGCGCTAGTTTGTTTTTCAAGATAGCGATGTGCTCGATCAAAATATCAAAAGTGAGCACCATTTCCCTTCTATTCCCACTCGGGCACCTGAATACGCTTACGCAAAACAAATTCCTCTTCATCTCCATCTATGTCTTGCGTCTCTGCATCACCTGACTCCAACTCTATATCTTGAAGAAGTGTTCCTCCCCTTCGACACTCAATCATAGAGATATAATCACCCTCAAATCCAATCCATGGCCCATCTAGTGGATCTTTCAAAAAGGGGTACGTGTAGTCTGTAAATTGTTCACGTTCCTCGTCCACCGTCGATATTTTACGTTGATGATGAATTGCCCCGGAGCTGTATGACACTGAAAAGTCGCCGTCTAGAAGCATAGAGTTCTCCGACGTCTGTGGGTCCAACTGTTCATCACATTCAGCATTCCTCAACTGCCCTGCCTTTGGTCTAGGGCCCAGAACTAAGCTTCCAGAGCTCAAATTTGCTTCGTTGAAGTCATGTGGTAACGTATGCAGCAGCAGATCATCATTAAACTCCTTGTCAAAACTCGTGGGGTTTTGTATCGCTCTCAAAGCGATGAAATTATGAAGAGGTAAGTAATAACGCTCGAAATTCCAAGCCACTATTAGCGTCACAAGAAACAACGGCGTACATAAAATAGCAAGCAAAATAGCACCATCCAATGCAAGTGTTCCACACATGAACAATTGAAATATGATCAAGCCAAAGATGAGCCTTCTGAAGATCATGGGCCAAACCTTTCCTGTTGAATGTGGCGGGTGAACATAGCTGTAAATCAATTGGTACTTGTAGACGAAGTAGCCCAAAGAGAAATAAACCAATCCACTGACAACAATCTTAGTTGAAACAACAGAATAGATGAGAATGATGATGAAGATCAATATGTGTTGAGGCAAGTTGAGCCCAAAATCAAATACAGGAGGTGTGTAGTAAAAGAATCGGTAGTCACGGGGAGTCTTCAAGAAAAGACTTTTCAAAAAGAAAAGCTTTCCAATAACATTCAAGATAACAAAATCACCCACTTGGAGGAGCTTGACAGGAAACATTGCCAAGCCTTGCAATAAAATCAAGTCCACATAAAACAACGACAACTTCCTTAACGAACTTGCCAACTGAGATGCGAATCTTGTTGTGTCCCCAATAGATGTGAAATAGTCCCACAAAGTACCTGTGATCGTAAAAACCAAAAACAAAATGAAGAAAATGAAAAAGAAATTCTTCAGTAAAGTTGATAATTCAACCTCACTGGACAGTGAGTATCCTTGCTTGAGTGTGAGGCTTCGGTAAAGGTATGGGAAAGAAACGTTCATCAACGAGAACAAAAGTGGAGGCAAAATACCCGTGACAAACGTGCTAAGCCATTTAGACTTGGAAATCATCTCACCAAGCGCAGGCCAAAACTTAGTAATAGTCTTGACGTCAAGCAAAGTGGATAGCGAAGTGACCAAAAAGAAGATGACAGAGTAACTGAGAATGATGAAGAATGTGATCAAGTAAGACTTCGTAAGCTTCTCGTAATAAGACAACTTGATATTCTTCCAATAAATGTCTTTAGCCGCTGGTGCCAAAGTGACAACAAGCTTGTAAACACGAGGGTCTAGAACAGTCTGAGCAGCCATCTGTGCAGAGGCAACCGAATCCATAGTGACAAATGCCGATTGAAGAAGACTGTAATTCGAGTCAGGTTCAATTGGGTATGTTGACAGGGACGAGTCATACTTGCGTTGGGCTTTTCTGATTTTGCGATCAAGTTCGTGTAACTGTTGTGAATAATCATCAATTTTCTTCTTCATGGCTTGCTTTGAGTGGGTATTTATTGCTTGGCTATGCGGAGCATTCTCTGGGAGAACCTTGGGAAGTCGATCATCATTGTACAAGTCGATTTGAAGTCCAAAGTAGCGCGAGTATAACTTCTCTAGACGACTTATAAGATCTTTCCGGTGATCAAATAATTCTTCTAGAGGGGACCAGTTGTAGATGAGCTTCACATTCTCTACCCGCCCAATACCCAAGTCCTCTATGAAGTTTTTCAATACGCGCGGGTCATTTTTCTTGATTAGTTTCTTAGGGATACCATCAATGCGAATAGTCCGGTCCGTGATTGAGTTCTGGGAAGCTAAGTACTTTTGGCGAGTCTTTATGATTTTCTTTGTATAGTGAAACAACTTCACGTAGACAATAATCGAGAAAAAGTATGTGAAGATAGGGTAAACCCACAAGAACTGAGCAAAGTCTTTGTCGAGTGGAGGCGCCTTATTTGAGTTGAATTCAAATGCCACCAGCCATACGATGTTATCCTTGTCGTAGTTTCCTGTGAAGTAGTAGCGAATTGGACTTAAGACTAAGGCAGCCATGATCAGAAGCAACAGGAAGATCTTAATCCCCATCTTGAAGAAGCTCAAAACCACATAGGCATCGAGGCCCGAGCAGTCCAACACCTCTTCGTCGGAAATGGCCAATACGGCACCAACCCATTTGAACAAATCGTTGGGGAGCTGACGCCGCTGGATCAGCGTTTTGCGGAGGGTACGAACCGCGTACATGTGGGGCCATTTTCTTCGGAGAAAACAAAAGAGAAGAAAAGTGGACGCTCCTATGACAAGGGAAAGCACAAGCTGAGTCTTGAACACACGCAGCTGGCTCGGCCCGTATATTCCATTATCGTCACCGACAAAAGTCATTGATATAGAGAGTTGCTCGACTTTGTGTGGTGGAATATGCTTCAGTGACTCGGGGTTAGGGTCACGAATCTAGAGCGCGCGCGTCAATATCCTCCTAGATAAAAATATTAGTTGTATGAGAATGTCAATGTGCCATGTGCCAGACGCGAAGTGTGAAAACAACCGGGGGGTTTCCAACCCAGCAGCGGCGGCGCGGCAAGTCAAGCCGAGGAAGTGGCTCGTAAACCCGGATACTAGGTGCAATAATCTTCAAAAGCTCGACTATGCAAACCGAAATACTAGATGTAGTCATTAAAATATTGATAAAAGTGTGATCATAACAAATAACTTAATCTTGCATCGTTGAGGGAAAAGGGGGAATGGGTGAGGGGAAACATGCTGCCTTTTATAGTTTCAGAAATTGGGGAATTTGCAGCTGCCACAAAGCCTTCAAAGCGGGGTAACCCCAAAGTACAAATACTATAAAAGCCCCGGCCATTTTCTTTTTTATTCTAGCTAGTGCTCTATTTTTTGCTTTTTTTTCGTTTTCCTCTTTTATTACTGTCTGAAACGCTAGAAAGATTTGGTTCTGTTTTTGGCGCCTGGCCCAGCTCTTTTTACAGCCATTTTGTGCGGTGTCAGGTTCTATGCACCCAGCCCAGACCCAGGCTGGTAGTGAAAAAACACAAAAAAAAATCGCACTCGGCCGGCAGGTGGTGACCTCACTCACTTACTTACCATACGCTCTCACATACGGCACATTCTCGTACCTCATACTCACCAATACCGTTGGCTCCAGTTTCCCCCCATAGACAAAACAGACACCCAAGCAGGATACACACTATGGCCGACGTTTATGTGGTGGTTCACTTTGCAACCACCTTCGACGACTCAGCTGTCTATGTGCCCCGCGACACCTGTGAAACCATTGCCCTTTCGTGGTGCACGGTGGATGCCAATTCTCTAGAAACCCTGCCGCGGCAGTCGGTTTTGGTCAAGCCACTGAAGACACAGGTGACCCCCGACTGTGTTCTGCGATACAATCTCTCGTGGGATAGTGTTAAGGAGGGCTCGTCCTTCAAGGATGCGATCGTGGAATTCGACCGCAAGCTCACCGAGCAAGTGGCCGGACAAGACTTCTCTTTTGTGGCTGTCAATGTTCACGGTTTGCGCGTTCTGCTTCCACGAGAGGCCAGAGACAAGTCGGTTGTCTTGCCTGTCTACTTGCAGCACCCTCGTGTGTTTGACTTATGCAACGAATACCTGAAGTGGCAGGCCATTCATCCGGAGGCCTTGAGCTACCCCAGCTCCAGCTTGAGCAACATCATCACCGCTTTGGACGTTGATGTGGATCCAGCATGGTCTGAGGACTCGCGTGACCACTATGAGCTTGCTGTTGATGTGTACTCCAAAATCTTGGTGCAACTATTGAAGAAGTCTGTTCCAGTGGAGTCGCACATGTCCGTCTTGACCAAACCGTATGATACTGCGCTAGATGCTAAGATCTTCTTGGCCGAGCGCTCGAAAATCTTGTACCTTTCAAACTTGCCAGCTGACACGACTCATTCTGAGCTTGAGTCTTGGTTTACTCAGTCTGGTGGGCGCCCCATTGCATTTTGGACTTTGAAAAATGCTGACGCAGATACAAAGTCTAGCCAACAAGTTGGGTCTCCAAAAACCAAGGGAATCTCTGGGTTTGCTGTCTTCTCTAAACATGAAGAAGCAGCTGAGGCACTTTATATGAATGGTCGTATCTTGATGGATAAGGTGGTTGAAGTACAAGCGTCGTCGACAAGAGTCCTTGATCGTGCGTCAACTCTCCTTACTCCATTTCCTCCCCTGAAAAACCGCCCAAGACCAGGAGACTGGACATGTCCCTCTTGTGGATTCTCCAACTTTCAGCGTAGAATCGCTTGTTTCCGGTGTTCTTTCCCAGCTGCATCTGCCATTGCTATCCAGGAACAAATTTATACTGGTCCCAATGGCGCTTCTCATGAAGGATTGTCTAACACGGGTAATGCTAATAATAATATGAGAAAGCACAAGCAGGAGGATCGGCAAACTTTCTCTGGTAATGGAGGATATCAAGATCAGTACCAGGGCGGGATGAACGGTCACAAGAATGGAAATACCTATAATAATGGGTATAACCATAATTTCAACCATAACCATAATGGGAATAATCAAAGATCCCATTATAACAACCAGGTTCCTTTCCGTGCAGGTGATTGGAAATGCCCCAATGAGTCCTGTCAGTATCATAACTTTGCCAAGAACTTGTGCTGCTTAAAATGCGGGGCTTCAAAGCCAGCAACAGTGATGCACAATAATGGCTCAAATAATTCAAATAACGGGAATCATTCTGCGACGGCTAATTCAGTCGGCTCTATTCATTCGGTGAATACCACTGCTGCGGCCATAGCAGCTGCTACGGCAAGTGGGCAGCCTTTGAATTTAAACAACAATTTCTTTGGTTTACAACAGCCTCTGCCACATCACTCACGTCACAGTGTGAGCTCTCAGTCTTCATCTTCGTCGTCGCCTATTCATAGCAATGGTCTTTACTCCAACATATCACACTTGCAACAACTTCAGTATCAGCAAGGGAAAGGCCAAAACAACTCGCATTTTCTGCAGCATTTAGGGATGTTGGGCAATCAGGGAAATCAGGGCTTCCAAGGGTCGCATGTGAGGCAAAAGCCCACGCACTCTTCGAGCAGCTCCCCTGGTTTGTATGTGCAGCAAGGTTATCCGTACAAAAGTCGGGATTACTCTGAGGGAGGTTCCGGCAACGGGATAAGCTCTCTTAGTAATCAAATAAGCTCGATGAGTTTGGATAACGCGTGATCTTGCTATGGTTGTTGTGGAGACGAGGGGTTCAGGAAGGTATAATTCGAAGTCTGAGTGAGAGGAGATAATTTCGACTTTTTTTAATGGGATTTCGGTGGTTAAATTGATAGATGCCCGCGTCCTGAGACAGGCGCTTATGGTTGGAGATGGGTGACTCTTGGGAGTTATTTACATCTAGAGGAGGGATAGTATTAGAAGTGTGTTTTTTTATTTGGTGTAAGCAAGGTGCTAACGGTTGGATTAATATATGTGCTTGGATAGATGGGTGTGCTGAGAATGCCATCCGAAAAAAATTAAGTGAAAATAGAACGGATGAATATATTGTACGTTTTATAATATGGGATAGAACGACGTTGAGTCTTTTTCTTTTTTTTTTCTTGCTTTGAACAAGTGAAACGAGAATTTTTGGAATGAACCGTCCTCTTACTTATCTGCGCACATTAATTACGAGTGCATTGTTTTGGGGAAGAATGAGCGGGATATCTTTCTGAAAATTTCTAGGGATAATGTGGTTGGTTTCCCGTTTGGGCGTTTTTATTCTATTGTTTATTTTGAGCTATTCTTGTGGGGATTGTCCTTTAACACTAGAGTATGTGAAAATGATCACACCAAGCCAACGCTAATTCTATAATGAAACTGGTTATTTCATTTTTTTCCAAGTGAAAGTGGCATTCTTGCCTTTTTTGTTTTTATTTCCTATCAATATAAACGTTTAGAAGCTTTGGGTTTTTTATCTTATAAAATGCTGATTAATCAGAAGGTAATTAGTGTTGCCAGTGTGAGGAGGGTATACCTTGTGTAATTTGGGAAAGTCAATTCATTGGCAGAATTCTTTAGTGGTACCCTTTTTTTGTTGTATTCTTTAATATTCACAAAATTTAAACCTTTTGATAACATTTACACGGTTTAAAAAGTTTACAAAGTTTACTGGGTATTGTCCTGATGAAGGTCTGGTGTAGTATTAACTGGAAACGACTATGTTACTGAATGGTGAATAAGTTCTTAGGGAGACCAGAAATTCGAATGGAATGGGTATTGACAGGGTGTCTTCTGAAAATAGTAATCTTTTAGTATCTGAAAGAATAGGGATATTTGTATTAATGAAGAATTTGAGATGCAACTAATTTTTTTGAGGTTCTTCATGACTGTAAATCATGTCATTATTAATCAATAAACTTGGACCTGAATAATTAATTAGTAACAACACTGGTAAGTATTCACACTTGGTCACGGGTGAGTCAGGTTCCAAGACCTCAGTATGACTACCAATTGGCCAATCAGTACCCAAATTTACTGAATTCGGAACATGGATCGGCCCAAGAGGTCTCCTTGAATTACTACTACAAAAGTATATTTGTCTTTTTTAAAATTTGCTTATTTAAAAGAATAACATCCAGTATGAATTGTGTAGAAGCTACATTTTTCTAGTACCCAATAGGAAGCAAGCCTTCTTCAGTGAACCCTGATATATATCCCACCGGCTGCTAGAGGCACCTCTGGTTTCGTGAATTCCAGCGTGACTTGCTATAAAAGTTTTTTAGAAAGTAAAAAATATTGTTTCCTTTCTTATGGTGTCTTTTAAGGATACTGGTAGAGGGTAAGTGTAATTGGTAGTATAAAAGGTGCTGCGTGATTACACCTATGATGTCAGAATCCGGTGCCTCCAAACACCACAAGATATACTGTCAGTTTAGCGGCCGTATAGCATATCAAGAATTTATACGTAACTGGTTTGAAGCTAATAGCTTGAGTAAAAAAAAATCTTGCCAAAAAAAAGATTCAAGACGGTTGCAGCAGCGGTGATGTTACCACTGTATACCCATTAGTATGGGCCACCCAACAGTGATAAAAGTGATTAAAATCGGGATTTTTTGTATTCTCTAACTAATTCAACTTAAATCCACATATTAAAAATCCTTAAATACTAAAACCAAAGAAAAGCTCTCTGACAGTTATTGTCTGTTCTCATAAAACTTGCTACGTTCTCTCGTCACCAATCAGATGCACCAGAACGGTCATAATTCTGTCCATTTAAAAAACACGACTGAAATATACCAAATTCACATTTCTAGAGATACCCTCCTTCTCCTCAATATCTCCTACAACGTTCGTGTCTACCTTAATGGATGTACACCCATTATTGTCTGGTGCGTGCACACAGTGGTGTATAAAGACCGACCCAAAATATACCTACACCATTCTTACCCAAACCACCACCAAATTTGAAGAAATTAAGTACAGGAAAACAAATAACTCACTATTTTCCGTCTTTCCTTCCCCGCTGTCCAATTATCTCAAGGACCAACTTCCGATTCCTGGTTTCTTATTCCCCCGTCCAAGGTTGCTCCTGTCTGTAGTGACTCCACTGTATCAGTTTCCAGATACAGTCGACCAAGACAATAGCAACCATCCGTTCGCATTCCAAAACGAACAAAAACGAACAAAAGCGTTAAAATTGCAGGACATAAAACTCAACCAGCACCGAAAATTATTTCCCAACTTTGTGCACAATTTCTTCTCCTAAATCATAACCTTTGGCCGGCCTCTAATATCGAATTTGGAGAGTGCTCCCCAGTGACTTGCATGGAGTCGCGGTGCGGAAAAAAGACCACGTATGGCAAACAACCCACGTCTAGAAAGTCAGTGCCAATCAATATCTTTGGGTCATTCACAAATTAGGAAACACCACGGGATCTTGGATTTTTTGCTTTCTCATTTTTTACAGCCAAAGAACTTGTGCAAGAAAACACAAAACCAAAACCAAAAACACCCAAAAACACTATCACAATGCCTGACAAGTACTCTATTATTCTTCCTACTTACAACGAACGTAAGAACTTGCCTATTCTTGTGTATCTCTTGGACAAGACTTTCAAGCAGGCCAAGCTCGACTGGGAGGTGATTATCGTCGACGATGCGTCCCCTGATGGCACCCAAGAAATCGCCCGCAAGTTGGTGGACGTTTTTGGTGCTTCCCACGTGCAATTGAGAGCCAGAGCAGGCAAATTGGGCTTGGGTACGGCTTATGTCCATGGACTCCAGTTCGTCACGGGAAACTTCGTGATCATCATGGATGCCGACTTCTCGCACCACCCTGAGGCCATTCCTCAGTTCATTGCTGCGCAGAAAAACGGCGATTTCGACATTGTTACCGGTACTCGTTATGCTGGAAACGGAGGTGTTTACGGCTGGGACTTGAAGAGAAAATTGGTGTCCAGAGGAGCCAACTTCTTGGCTGCCACTGTGTTGAGACCAAACGTGTCGGACTTGACCGGCTCTTTCCGTTTGTACAAGAAGGACGTGTTGGCCAAGGTCATCAGTGAGACCAAATCCAAGGGCTATGTTTTCCAGATGGAGATGATGGTTCGTGCCAAGGCACTCGGTTTCAGTGTGGGCGAGGTTCCAATCAACTTCGTTGACCGTGTTTACGGTGAGTCCAAGTTGGGAGGTGACGAGATTGTCCAGTACTTGAAGGGTGTCTGGTCATTGTTTATTAATGTGTAGATGTGTCTTTTCAACCCACACTGATAAATATTCAAATTATAAGATTTTAGAGAGTTAAGATGAATTATTTTACTGTTTTGGGGTGGGTATGTTATAGAAGGGGCACTCATCCACTAGATAAGTCTGTTTGGGTCTATATCATCGAAGCAAAATGTTCATTGAGCCACAGAAACGTGTGAAATTGAACAAATATATGTGTAGAAAAGGAACAGGGCTGCTCTCATGATTCATATGCCGTTCTCGGCGGTATTCTTTACTTAGAGAGAATTATACTTATCTAAGAGCACAGTTTGAAGAGGTGGTTTGGTGCTTGAAGATCTACCAACTGTCATCTTGCTATGGGAAATCTACATTGTGAGATTTTTTGGTACTACCCTGGAGTGATTTCTGAGAATGAGTAGATATTTGTTCAAGAGTGGTAGCTTAAAAGATAATAAGGATGTTTACACTGTGAGTATCTTTCTTGAAGAGGCCAAATCATGCGAAGAATTTATAGGTCACCTTAGTGTGCTATGGTATTTAAGTGCTAAAACTTTAGAAAAAGCTTCATGGAAAATATGGGAGCTATCTTGTACTGTGACACTTATTTTTTCTTCCGGGTCCACTATTTTGACATATTTTCGTTTACCTCACTATTAGAACCTCCGTATTTTAGAAGCTCCCAATTTCAGATCCTTAACTGAGTACGCGGTCAACTGCGGATGAAATGGACACTATATTGACCTAAAGTTAACACAAAAACAAACCAACGGAAGATTCATGAAATTCGATTTTGAGACTAATTAAACTGTTGGTTTTTACCTCTCTTACTTCTTTTAGAAATATTGACAATTTTGATTCAAAAAACTGAACTAATTCATACTTTTAAGAATCTCAATTATAGTTCTACATTAACAAATTATTTGAGAATGATATCAATCTTTTTCAGCAAGAAAAAACACACTTAAAAATCCAAAACTCGTATTATTGAAATTTAAGGATAAGACATCATAAAAGGTTTTGACTCTTCACCACTTTATCTCTTTAAACTTGCAAGAAATTGTCTGTGATGTAGTAACTGTAGAAATGATAAAAGTGAAGGCTCAGTCCTCACCAAAACACCGCGTCTTGAAAAGTGCGGCTCACCATTCCAATCCACCATACAATTCTGATAATCGGTTGAAGAAACACAAATTGCCAAAATGTTTTTATTTAAGATCCATATTACTTCAATGATATCCAAAAATACTGATCGGCCCAATAAAGCCTCTATATATTCAGCTGAGACCTACGTGGTGTTGGTTCCTAATTATTGCACTCTATCATAACCAGATACGCGAAAAGACCCCAGAAAACGCGACGATGAATGCTATTATCTCTGCTGTTTTCCAGAGCTAAGCCAAGCGAAGCGCTATGGTTACGCACCACATACCAGATCATCCCAGATTATGCCGAAACCGGAGTCTCCTGTAGGCACTTTGTCTGCGGCGAGTAAGGTTGATGCTGCTTTGGTTACACACGCATACATTATGCATCAAAGCACTTTTTTACGGAGGGAGGTCTTTTAATCGATTTACCTCTGAAACGCTTAAGGCATATTATTCATAATTGAGTCAACTCAAAAGCTTGGCAGTTTTGATCCAGCCCTACTCCATTGTCCAGAGTGAACAGTTCATTAAACCCGGGAAGATAGAGATTGCACTGCCAAATCTTAGATATGCATGTCCATCCAACGAGTCACGCCATTGGCTAGACCATGGAAATGCGAGAAACGGCTTACAAACATTGGTCTTGATCGTCTCCGCAACCACTATAAAATCAATATGTACTTGGTGTCTGGTATATAAAGGTACCCATAGGAGATCGACTATAGTGTACCAAAATAACAAGTTTTCTATTCTGAAACATAGAAGATTGACTAATTTTATAGTTAAAATGTGTTATCAATTATAATTCTCCTGGAAAAAGAGACAAAACCCAAATTACACGTCTGACTTCAAGGATATCACCCATGTTACTGGCTTTATTCAAACAGCCCGTCCTGCACACACGCCAAACGGCGGAAGCAGATTACGAAAATGTACAGGATTTTACCCCTGCTGCTCCATTTAACCCCTCAAGTTTTGGACCTCTGAGAACATATTCCAGGTTATGCGCTTACAACGACTAGTGAAATGCACGCATCTCCCCACAATGGCCCGAACATTTTTTTAGTCCTCATCGCTTAAGTAGACCCGTAGAAATAAAGGCAACCGCGTCTGTCGATTTGGAAAGCTGTAAAGATTCACCGCCCGAAACGATGTCTTTCTTGAAAGAGCCTTTAAGCAGGCTTAAATGGGGCTTTATTCCCGTGCGCAGAATTGTCGATGAAGATATTGATCCACAAGACGTGGAAAGCGAAGACAACCAAGAATCTGGTTCCGAATTAAAGGGTTCTTTGCAGGACAGTAACTACGAGGATGCTCCAAGCACCGTCGACGCCGAGTTGATCGAATACCGTGATGAAGCAAACCGGCCTTGGTGGAAGTATTTTGACGAATACGAGTACCGGGTGAACAAGTATGCTAGGGGAGCTCACAAATGGTACAAGTGGTTTGATGAAAACGACACGCCCGCCGAGCGTCGGTTGATGTGGAAAATCGATATTTTGTTGACTCTTTACTCGCTCATGGCCTACTGGGTCAAGTACTTGGACCAGACAAACATGAACAACGCATATGTGGCCGGGCTCAAAGAATCGCTCCACATGAAAAAGAACGATTTGGTCCATACACAGGTGGTGTTTTCCATTGGAAACATTGTGTTCCAGCTCCCGTTCGTTTATGTGTTGAACGGACTTCCCCTTAACTATGTGTTGCCAACATTGGATATCTGTTGGTCCATCTTGACCGTATGTACTTATAAGGTGACGTCGCTTTCGCAACTTAAGGCGATCCGGTTTTTGGTGGGAGTGTTTGAGGCCCCCGTATACTTGTCGTACCACTATCTTTTCGGCACGTTTATCTCTAATCCCTCCATGATTGCACGGAGAACAATGGTATACTTCTTTGGACAGTACCTTGGAATCTTGACGTCCGGGTTACTTTCTGGAGCCATTGTGCGTCATTTCCACGGTGTTGGTGGACTCGAAGCATGGCGGTGGATTTTCATCATTGACGGTATTATTTCTATTGCCGTGGGCTTTATTGGTTTTTACATGCTTCCAGGTACACCCAGCGACTGTTACTCGATCTGGTTGACTGACGACGAAATCAGATTGTTGAGAAAGAAGTTGAAGAAGAACCATACTGCAGGCCGTCCCCACTCAGACTTGTTCAAGACCCTCTTTTCTTTGGATACTTGGAAACTGATCCTCACCTCCTGGGAGATCTATGTGTTGGCAGTTTGGAACATTCTTTGCACGAATAACAGTAACGGATACACCGGAGCATATATTTTGTGGCTCAAGTCGTTGAAGAGATTCACCCCGGGTGAGCTCCAGGACTATTCAGCATTGACCCCAGGTCTTGGGTTGATCTGGCTTTGCATCACGTGTTTGTGGGCAGACATGTTCCAGCTGCGGTGGTCGGCCATCTTGATTTCGCAAGCGTTCAACATCACCGGAAACGTCATTTTGGCGGTGTGGAAGGTGCCAGAACGGGCGAAATGGTTTGCCTGGTGCTTACAGTATTTCGGCTGGGCCATGGCCCCTGTTTTGTATGGGTGGCAGGCAGACATTTGTCGGCGTGATGCGCAGAAACGTGCGGTGGTTCTTGTGACCATGAACCTGTTGGGTTTGGCGTCTACGGCGTGGATGTCGGTGATTGTATGGAAGACCGTAGAGGCCCCTAGGTACTTAAAGGGATACTCATTTACTGCCACCAGTTCGTTCTGTGTTGTTGTGTGGACGTTTTTGGTCATGTACCTTTACAAGAGACAGGAACGCAAGTATGCCAAGCAGAACGGCATTGTGTTGTACAATTCTTTGACTGACCCAGAACCGGTGCATGAGATCCAGGGAGGTGCTTCAGACACTGACGAGAAGAAGTCGGCATCTTCAGAAACCGCCGAGAAAAAGTCGATCTAAGGGATTTTAAGAGAGTTAGAGTGAAGAGAGACAACCACAAATCTACCCTGAGTGTACTCCAGGGGTTACTTTATAGAATGATGTGGGGTAGATTAGTGAATAATAAGTTAATTGATAATTGGTGCAGAAAACGCGTCTGCAGGGTTGGCCTAGACAGTGTTATTTAACGTCAGTTTAATTAAATTATGGTGTATTCAACTATCTAAAATTTTTGGGGGATATTGATATTACGTTAATATTGTAGTATAATATAGCAACTAATTAAGACTATCTTAGTACCTTGAAGTATTGGTTTTCCGGGAAGTTTAGGTGTGCCCGAACTATTAATCGCATGCGGTTCCTTGCATTGGATTCGCCAATGAGGACATATAATTGAAACACTGCTACGGGACTCTGATAGTATATAAGCAACCTCTCAATATTCACCATAAACACTTATTGTGGCGTTTCACGGTAAGGATCTTTACTAAATTTGTACTGTATTATACATGACCATGCGGGGCTCAATGTGGCGTCTTGCAAATCAGAGGCATACTAAAGACTCCGTAATCTTCAGTATTCCAAATCTAGACAATCCCGACAGACTTCCTCGTCATCATAATTATTCTTATTTTCGCAATAGCTTTCTCGGTATGAATTTCAAGGCTATGGAAAGCCCCAGTTTCTCCGTTTCTGGCACACTAGGTTTGCACGTGACAAGTTTTGAACTGCAA
>JAJMIV010000224.1:0-18917 GCA_030563445.1 Metschnikowia gruessii
CGCGCACCATTGTCCTGCATGGTATCACAGGATGGTAGTGCCTTTACCAATATCTTACAGTGGTCCAGCGTCATCATTTCACTCCCAACATGGTTCAGACACCAAGGTCGGAATATATTCTTCTTTAACGACTCTCGTTCCTTTTATGACTTCCTTCCATGCGAAAAAATTCGGGAATAGAATTTTGTAGCGCAAAAGAAGTTTCTAAAAGATATTTGAAAAAAATTGAAAATTGATATTTGAAACTTTTATCAAGAATTTGTAAAACATATTAATCACAATAACGTTTTAGTGCACGACAGCTCGTATGGCGCAGTGGTAGCGCAGCAGATTGCAAATCTGTTGGTCCTTAGTTCGAACCTGAGTGCGAGCTTGTCTTTTTTTTTTTTTTGGCTAAGATGACTTTTCTACCATTTTTTCTTGAAATTAAAGCTCTATTAAATCCGGTAGCAATCCGAGATAACATTTTCATTGTACTGGTCCAAACCATGAATAAGAGAACATACAATGTCATTTATAGACCAAATTCTTTTAGATTAGAGAGTCTAGATATATAAATAATCAGAATTCGTAAAACTCCAGAAATACCAGAACTTCATGATCTTGGGCCCACCTTTTGGCACTGGAAATCATTGGTTTTGGTCCGCATACGACGATCCAGTTGTTCATGTGATTTTCTCCATCCAAAAGTGAACCGAATACGTTGTCCGGAATTGGACGTCCAGAATGATATTTAATTCGATCAATGGATTCGTCACCCTTCAGCTTTGGAAGTTCACCAATGGTATCAGGATTTTGAGCGGTATCCCCACTTAAAGACTCCAATTCGTATTGCTCATTTGCAATTAAAAGGGCATCATCTTGCTCGTAATCTTCACCATCCTGAGGCAGAGTGGAACGACTGTTGGTGACATAAACATTGACCTCCTGAGCCAGTTTTATATCACTAAGCACAAACGAATCAGCCTTGTTTGAAACCGACCAATGCAATTCCGAATACACAGACGCATTCGTTTTCAAGAAGCGGAAAATAGGCATGCCGAGAGAGATACCCGAGCCACCACACAATACAACCACCTTTTCTGCAGTTTGGAAAAATGGAGGTGGGAGAGAGGCATAAGGACTCGACACAATATAGTTACACAATGGGTCAACTTGAAAGTTGTGACTCTTTTTCACCACCAAGTCCAAAGATTTGTCACTTGGGAGTGAGAATACAGTATATGGGTGCGAGGGAAACATCCAGCTTCTAGCATCGGTGAGTGGATATGTTAGCCTAATGTGTGCACCAGGATGCCATTGGGCAGGATAATTCTGTGGCACTGGCAACCTTAGGAGGCGTAGGTGTGAAGAGTTTTCATCAATTACAGCAATATCAGAGACCCAATGAGAATTGCGGAGTCTTTGGAAAGTCTGGAAACCCACCAAAAGTAAGGAAACAATGACAGCATCTGTCACACCCGGCCTAGCATGCCAGAAGATCAACACCATAAATGAGGCCACGGTAAGGTTATGCCAAAAGTAAAAGGTTCCGTAAATACGACGTCTTATTGGTTTCAGTGAAACGACCGCAAGTACTAGCACAAGAAAGAAGACGACCACACCGAGAAAATTGAGTGTTTTCAAAGACTTATCCCACGCCTCTCCAGCAGCAATCCATTTACCAAGGAACCCGATACTATGAGCCGAGACCATCAATAAAATGAGTCTCAGGATCCACTTATGAATGACTATGTATTCGAGGTATGAGGTGGCCAATAGAGATGGCCGAATTGCTAACAATATATCGAAGGGTACCAAGTAAAAACCCAAGCGGCCCACACGCTTTATAATAGTAGTATAGTTTTCCTTGAAGTCATGAATCTTAAATAAAGAAAGAACAATGGCGACCAACAGCCATAATATAAGATGAATCCACCATGGTTCCGGCGACCCAAGCCGAGCCCATATGGACCTGCGATTAGGTGCGCCACGCGTCAACCATTTGCTTAGGTACGCATAATTGGACACGGTTAGTGTCAATGCAGATGCAAGTGAAATCCCGAAGATTATATAGCCGTACTTGACATTCGCTTTGTGGTGATGACCCGCATGCCGGGGTTCAAACTCCATTGATAAACAAAGTGGAGGTACGTAACCAACCGAACCTGTGGAAGTTAGGTATGTTGAGGATGTACTGGTGCAAGGCGATAAGCATTCTGTTATGCCATGAACAGGTGTTCGATAACTCCGGGGTTTTTCAATTTAGAGTATTTTTCGAAAGGGTTATGGCGTATTTTAGAATATATGTGAGCATTATTCAAATAAAAATAAGAAGTTTTGGCCTCTGACTGTTGTTTTAATGACCTCTTTCCAGCTAATAATTGGGTAGCCACACCCGTGCACCAGGGCCATAGTTACAAGCGTCGGTATGGCCAGGCCAGTTTCGTTCGGCCACTATCATGATTCACTCAGTTCTTATATGTATGTAGCTATAGCCATTTGATGGCGAAGCAAACTCTTCAAGAAATGGATGCCGAAGTTGGAAACGCCATTTATTGATATCAAACCCAAGTTATTCCCAGCACTTGATGACAGTGTATATTGGGTTCAAAGCAACAATATATACTAACACATCAGTCAATCAAGATGGAGTTCCCCGTTTGACGAAATTTTACACCCCAGTGGATCTTATTACCCAAAAAACATTACTTGATCAGGTATATCAACTAATATCTGTGCGGACTGCCAGAGACTGTTCGTTTATCACACCTCCGAAATTGTTGGAGGACTTGGACGACATTAAGGTGATCTACAGACACTATGCCACGCTATATTTTGTGTTTGTGGTGGATGATCAAGAGTCCGAGCTCGGGATTCTTGACTTGATTCAGGTCTTTGTTGAATGTTTGGACAAATGCTTCACAAATGTTTGTGAGCTAGACTTGGTCTTTGGGTGGCAGGTTCTCCAGACCGTGTTGGAGGAAATCGTACAAGGAGGAATGGTGATAGATACAAATATATCGAGAATCGTTGCTGCCGTGGACGATGCTAATAGCCAGAAAATGAGCGGTGCTACTACAGGAAACGGGTGGCTAGCATCTCTCGACAATAGCTTTAGATGGAGACGATGATTCCGACCTAAAATGGCTTTATACAAAGCCTCCAAAGCACAAAATAATGAAAATTCTTATGAGACGATCGCAAAAGAGAAAAATCAAAAAAGTAGCGTTAATATCTCACGCCACCTACACACCCTGAGTTCATTAAGGACTTATAATAATATATACATGCATAAAATAATTTCGTAACTAGCGCCAAGGAATCCACAGCTTTTTAGACTGGGCAACCAACTTCTCTGTCTCGAGAAACTCTGCGTTGGCAAGATCCACTTCTTGCTTTCTCTTGGCAAGTTCCTCTTGCTGATAAAAGTTGGCTACATCAACCAATCTAGGGTCGGTATTTCTGGTATCCTTCTCGAAAGGAGACCCGATTTTACCTGTTTTCCAAATAGGATCGGTTGACTTTGCAGTTTCCTGAGCTATCTTCATCAACTCCTGTTGTTCCTTCTGCCTGAGGGCCTTGCTTCGTTCATAATCCGCCCTGATTTCGGGCGAGAAGCGTGCGATCAATTCTTCATCCGAAGGCACGGTGTATTTGAAGAGCAAGACTCCCGTACCCACAATAGAGCCACCGGCAGTCAACATACGCACCCATTTTTGCAAAGATAAACCGGCGAGGACCATGATGATGTATGTTATTGAAGAAAATCTCAGTCACCTCCCCACAAGTTGACCACGTAGTTATACACAGGAACATAAGTTTGGAGTCTCCTGGAAAATGGGGCAAAACTCATTGGGTGTGGAACAAATTGATAGTTTTTGCACTTAATATGGATTAAAACTTTTTGAAGATAAGAATCTGCCTTTTCGACTATATTTAATAGACTATTGGTGGTCTTTCATGTACTTATTAAGCGATGAGAAGACCTGGGCATTGCACATAGGATGGTCCACTCAAATGCCTCGAGAGTGTAAGCTCGCGAGAAGACACCCTAATAAACTAGTGAGGAGGTTACAGTAAAAGAAGATATTGTGGAAATTACAGCGGTGATTTTGGAAAAGTCACACATTTTTTGATTTGTTTTTGAAAGTAAATATTTGGGGATTGTCTTATTTTCATGTTGTATTAAACTTGATTTGGCTCGCGATATGGGATGTTTTCCTTGCTTGAATTGCCATCATTTAACAGTTCTTTTTCCATCTTGGGGCCTACCAAAACATGGTTCTTGGTTGCTGGATAAGATAAATCTAGATTAAATGATAATACATATTTGTAAGATTACTTTCTGAACTATCAAATAATGAAGTATATTATTAAAGGATTGGACGCAAAGTTTTTACTTGAAAAAATAAAACAAAACAAAACAAAAAAGCCTAGTATTTCTGTCTAGGGAGTAACACACCTATAAAGTCAGGAACTGCAACGTAATTATTTCCAGTGAGGTAATACTTCAGCATCTCTAATTGCCACAGAAGCTGTCTGATATAATAACCATAACCGCAGCCAATATGAAAATACTCAAAATTTACATGGTAACTAATTATTTAAATAATTATTAAAACTTGAAAGATACAAATAACTTCTTCCTGATAATTCTGTAGTTACGGTTTATTGCTTACAATTCTACAATCTGCGACTGTTCACCTCACTCATCAACAAGTGAGCTACAGAGGCTTGGCAGAGATATCACTGCGGTCGGTGGGCAAAAGAGAGGAAATAACTAGAGAAAAGCAACCGCAAGAAAAGCAACTACTTGTAAAAAGACCTTCACTTTCAAACTCTCAAACTAGACAAACATATGCAGATATAAATATTTCGTGAATTTGCATCCACTTCAATTGATCTAAACAGCGTAACTCACCAGGAGTCATTAAAGGCCTGCTTAGAAAATTAGGGGTAAATTGTTGGGAACTTAATCTTAGGAATCACCCATACAACCGAATTGACGCTATCAAAAACAGATAGGACCATCCAGGGAAATTTCAACTACGTTTGATCCTATAGTAACTCATTTTCGCATAAAATGGGATTATTCTAATCTTGCAGAAAAAATAGGGGCTCGTTTTCGCAAGTTTTTTAACACTGCTGCTCGTTTTCAGCTGGCTGCTGCACATGAAAATATGTTGGGCCCACAATTGCATCATTGTTGTTGTTATTGCATGGCAAGAGATAACTACTAAGTGTGGCAGTTGTCTCGTTTTAGTATAAGTCCTTTGATGTCAGTAAAGTTTTAATTATTCTCCACAAAATTTTTAATTAATCTTAAAATTTCAAATTGTGGAATATTCTCATGCCATAATTCCGGGCCCACATAGCAATCCGGGTGGCATATCCGATCCGAAGCCGGGACCAAATAAAGCGGGAACCCCGGAACCCGTCCCACAGCGAACGCGGATGGCACTTTTTTTCGGCGACTGGGGGCGGAGTAAAAACGGATTCGGCCGAAACAAATGAAAATAAAAAAAAAAAGCTTTTCGCGTTTCAATGCCGCGCAAATATATATTAACCCGAGCTAAACGAGGCGGTAACCTCTATACGAGGAAAAGTGATATAGCCATTTGAAGCCTACCATTTGCTTACTTATTAATGATCCCCTGATCTAAGGAGATAACTGGCTAGGTTCTTTGGTTCTAATTCAACATACTTTTTTTCAGATTCAACTCGATTAAAAAAAACACCCACAGAACAGAAAAGAAAGAATTCCACCGGGATCTCCTATTTCGTTGCCTTTGCCTACACTTACCCTAACTTCACGTAGCATGAAAGAAGAAAACGCATCCGACTTGAAGGCCGGGTTCAAACGAAAATACCACTCCAAATCCAGAAAGGGCTGCTCCACATGTAAGAAAAGAAGAGTCAAGTGTGACGAGGGTAAGCCTGCTTGTGGAAATTGTGTACGCATGAATTTGCCTTGCGGATATTTACATGATGATCCCCCAGACGAACCTGCCCCGAAGAAACTGAAGAAGGAACATACCCACAAAACGGAAGAATGTAGGGAGGAATATAGTCCCGGGACTCAACAAGCAACCCCAGATAAGTCGCCAAGTCCCCAACCCAAGAAACTGGAGGCGGCATTGAAGCTAGCTGCATCTGCATTGGGGAATGGACTTCTTTCTGCGGGGAACTTGAATAATATCAACATAAGCCAATTGGTGAACAACCTTTCTTCTATGGGAGACTTGAGTGCATTAGGGGGCTTTGCCAACTTGAGCAATCTAGCGAATTTGGCACAGCTTCCCGGCGATTTGGGCTCGATAACCTCTCATTTGTCAAGTCTCGGAGTTGACTTGGGATCATTTAATCTCGGACAAAATGCTGCCGATTCTTCTCACACATCGGAGTCAGGAAACCCAGCCGAAAGCTCTGGCCTCGACCTTCCATTGGGTGCATCATCATCCACCGAATGCTCTGATACCCATCATCACGATGAAACGATAGACCCGTTGATAGACGTGAACCCTCTACTATCAAAAACACAAGAAGGGCTTTCATCTCAAAACCCAGGACTGCCTGAAGCAGGCCACAGTATACCCGAAGGCCATTCATCAGAGTATGCCGGGAACTCGCAGGCCCAGCCAGGTAACCAAGGATCGCTAAATATGCTTGATTTGAGATTGATGTACCACTATACCACCCATGTCTCAAGCACAATCACTGGTGCGGGCATCTCCGACACAGATATTTGGAACAACGATATACCCGCGTTAGCTTTCGAATATCCGTTTTTGATGCATGCTCTTTTGGCATTCAGTGCAACCCACTTGTCTAGGACTGAAAAGGGACTAGATCTGTGCGTCACTCGGCATAGAGGGGACGCGTTGCGTTTACTCAGAGAGGCGATTTTAGATATCCGTGCAGAGAACACCGATGCGTTGGTTGCCAGTGCGTTGATCTTAATCATGGACTCGTTAGCAAACGCTGCCGTGCCTTCGCTGACTTCACCCACATCGCTTCCTGCGTCAGCATGGATCTTCCATGTCAAGGGAGCGGCGACCATTCTTACCGCAGTATGGCCGCTCACCGAATCATCTAGATTCTACAAGTTTATCGGCGTAGACTTGGGGGATCTAGGCGATATCATAAACCAAAAGAGCCAGCTCACGGAAATGGGGCTGCTTTCGTTTGCTCACTTGAACTGCCACGATTCAAGTATCGCGGACCTCTATCCAGTGCCAATCAACTCTCCATACTTAATCACGTTGGCATATTTGAGCAAACTTCACAAGGAAAGATACAAGGCGGACTTCATTCTACGGATCTTTGCGTTTCCAGCGTTACTTGAAAAAGAGTTCTTGGGAATGCTCATGTCGGGAGATATCAAAGCCATGCGCATTATGAGATCTTACTACAAATTACTCCGATCATTCACACTGGAAATGAAAGATAAAGTGTGGTTTTTGGAGGGTGTATCCTCGGTTCTACCGGTAGACGTTGAGGAATACGCTGGTGGTGCAGGTGGAATGCACATGATGCTTGACTTCTTAGGCGGAGGACCAGCCATTGTTGAGGACCACGAGGTAGACAAGGATCTTTCCATGATCGACCCCGGAGGCAAGATAGCAGATAAGCTTATCGATACGAATAATTTACCAAGCGAGATCACCAGCAACCTCGATATCATGCAGGGAGATAGCGGAATGATGGAAATGAAATTAGATTGAGCCAGCACCTCAAGTGCTATCGGCGCACATAAAAACTGCAGGGTAAGCGAGCGAGCCATCGAGGAAGAGTGCCGTACTGTGTTAATTTCTGCGGATACGGTGCGAATACGTGCCATTGTGCGGAATCTAAGCATGGACCCAAGTTCCCCAAGGTCCCCTATCGAGTATTGACTCTGTATTGGGAGTGTCTACAACCCGCCAAGTTTTGGCGTTAATTTCTTTTATGTACTAATATTTAATCCCCAGAGACAACTAATACATCACATCTCGGGATTTTAATAGATACCCCCCATAATTACTAGGATTATTCATTTGTTTAAAGGGCGCACCAAGTGTGAGTGGTGGTCTCGTTCGGGTAAGCCCGCACATGATTGGTGATTTTTTCCCTCTTTCTTGCGCGACCTTCAATATTTGTCAGATACAGGCCAGAAAAGTAAGCTCACCGAGTGTAATTGTTGTTCGAGATCCTTTCTTTCTCAGTGTTGAACTACCTTCATACATACCATTATCCGCTACTATCGAGAAGTATTTTTCTTGTTTTGTTTTGATTTGAATCCAGGGGACACATAACACCACATTTCCTGCCTGTATTCTTGACTTTGACCCCTTTTCCATTTGAACAACGAGGACATAGCAAGATCACGTATAAGTGAAGACCACACCCGAAGAAAACACTGATTCCATACCAAATCAGTGACACCAAAAGCAAAATCCCCTCAAAAATACCCCCAAACCAAATATAGCACCACCATGCAGACAATCAAATGTGTTGTCGTCGGCGACGGTGCCGTGGGAAAGACCTGTTTATTGATCTCCTACACAACCTCGAAGTTCCCTGCTGACTACGTTCCTACAGTGTTTGACAACTACGCCGTCACGGTTATGATCGGAGACGAGCCCTTCACGTTGGGACTTTTCGACACTGCCGGACAAGAAGATTACGACAGATTAAGACCTTTGTCGTATCCCTCGACAGATGTGTTTTTGGTGTGTTTTTCGGTCATCGCACCAGCATCGTTTGAAAACGTAAAGGAAAAATGGTTCCCCGAGGTCCACCACCACTGCCCTGGTGTGCCATGCCTTGTAGTGGGAACGCAAATTGATTTGAGAAATGACGAGGTCATTTTACAGAGATTGCACAGGCAGAAATTGGCCCCTATTTCCAGCGACCAGGGAGAAAAGTTGGCCAAGGAGTTGCGTGCAGTGAAGTATGTCGAGTGTTCTGCCTTGACCCAAAGAGGCTTGAAAACCGTGTTTGATGAGGCAATCGTGGCGGCTTTGGAGCCTCCTGTGATTAAGAAGTCGAAGAAGTGCACCATTTTGTGATGAGGATATGGATCTAACATAGAAGGCGTATCTGTTCGGGGTTCGTATTTGCTGAAACCACTTTAAACCCGAGATTTACTTGGATGACATGTGATGGGCCTGTTTCTTTTGATTATAGTCTCAAATGCTCACCTACTAAACGATCCTACGATTTTTCGGGCCTGGCTTCAAACGAACAAGGAAATTGAGTTTTTGTCGACACCTGTAGGGTCTTGGTGTTAAGACACAGTGTTTGACAAAGGGCCACTCAAGTGGTCCTTATACTTGTGTAATAATAAATTTATATCAGAGACCCGAGGAGTTTTCCCCAGTATTTTTTTATTACTATCATGTGGAGACCAGTGCGTAGGAACACTGCATCAATATTGAGCAAACCATTGCTTTTCACAGAGCATAAACCACGAGGTGCAAGATGAAATTAAAGAAAGTAATAAAAAAAGAAGACACTATTCATGGAACCAACTACTAATCTAACAATAAAACCATGACAAACATAAAAAGTTTGAATACGTGGCCTTATTATATCATTGCACTGGAGACAGTTTTGCAGGCGAGGCGCAGTGTGTCGAGTGTCCGGATTGCCAACTGGCCAAACCCAAGTCGACCTGAAACACGAGTTGCCATGCCACGTGTATGCCACGTGTATGTAATTTTTTCTTTTGTGGTGGGAACAACTAGTGATACGCTATCAACAGTTACCAACAACTATGTATGCTCTTACATGAAGATAAACATGCTTGGGTCATGTAACCATGTCTTAATTAACACATTTCCCTTTTAGACTTGCCAAGAAAAGTGCGTTGTTTGCTCGAGATGCCCAAAAATCGCGATCTGGTTTGCCCCAGTGGATTTTATCATTGAATTTCGAAGTAAAGATTCTGGAATTAAGAGCTCTTTCTTTTTCTAGAAGTGTATAATTGTATGAACTGGTTCTTTCCGAACTCATGTAGAGAAAAGCCATAGCTTATTCCCATGTCCCTCAAAAAGTGGGCCCTGTCTTCTCGTACAGTTTCTGAGTCTCGCCACAGCTTCAAGTCTGGTGAAGATGTAATTTTTTTTATTTCCTACATTTGAAAATTCAACTTTTCTCGAGGATTTCCTTCACACTTATATGTTTTGATCTACACCATGCCTGCTTCATCTCACCGTAAATGGGCCTCTCCCGTATATATCCGGAATTCCGCACCTCCTCGTGTGGGGGTTGCTCGTAAACAGTTGAAGGAAAAAATGCACACATCCCTCCAACAGGCGAGGGAGTTCAATTAACACAATCATGACATATTCAGCCGGAGAAAACCGGAAAAAGAACATGTTAACAGTTAAAAAACAATAGTTAATGAATTCAGATAGAAAACCCGCATAAAATCTTAAATAATACCGAAAGAAATTAAGAAACAAACAAGGTGTAAAATTCGCTACCCTCCTGGCTTGTACGATTATACTTGCCCTGACAAGACAGTGCGTTAGGCGGGCTGGCCAACGGCGCGTTCGCGTTGTCTGATTCGCTGCCACCAGTATACGTTTCGAAAACCACGGGAGACAAGTTGTGCGGAATCTCGCATTGTTCTTTCACGTTTCCTGCATTTCTTTGCAAGGGCCCTGGTTTGTTGGATGGATATAACGATATAGTTTGGGAGATCAAAACAATTAGGAAATTGGCCGAAAGTTTATTGGGAATTTTCACTACTAACAATATCAGTCAATTTCTTCTAACTTACAATTAATTTCAACTGGAATGCCGAAAGGAGCAAGGTGGAATATTCCTGAGCTTCCTGCTATTCTATGTTATACACTGAGGATGTCTCGAGAAATTTTTTCCCTTCATTGGTGGCTTGTTTGTTAATAAGCTTAATCAACACCTTGATAAAATATTACTACCGTTAAAAACAAAACAAAAACAAAAACAGCCTGCTTTTCCCCACACACAAGAATCAGACTTTAAATGAACAGAAGAATACACGCCAGACTCTCCCGACTGGTGCACTAAACCTCAAATGGTATGTGATAAGTACCTAAATGATATATGATTGATTACGCGTTTCAAGATAACATAACAATGCTTTCCTCAAAAGGTTTAAGTACAACTGGCTTCGCTCACAGAAAAGTGCTCTATTAAAGAAGATTTCGGACATTTCTGACATTTCTAACATTTCTGAATGTCCTGTCTCATTAGGATTATAAACGAAAATCACACAATAACTCTACCTCAAAGGTACACATAACTGAGCACAGTGCAAGTGGCACTAGCCTTACCAAATAAACCACCGTCCCACCCGTAAACATCATTCTATGCATCATCGTTATAAGCAGCGCAGACTGCCACATTCGCACGACATATACGCGAGGTGCCTTGATTTGCCCCAAGTTCGCTCGCCCGCATTAAGCAATCAAAGCTGCGTGCACACCACGCCCCAAATCTAACATGAGCCGAGCCGATTCCAGTAACGCCGGCAGGCCAAAGAAAAAAGTATACATGGTTTGCCCCCACATTTTTAGACCTTTTTAGTACTTCTTACTAATCTTATGTCAGAAAAAGACAAGAAGAGTGTTCGGCTGGATCACTCGAATCCATGGCATAGTGTGGATCAGGTGCTCAAGAATTTCTCCAGCTCGGGGTCCGAGCTGTCCAAGTCCTCGCATACCCTCCTGATGTCTCACATTAGCGAGCCCATCACCCCAACGTCAAATACATCACAAGCAGCACCTTTCAGTACTTCAAGTTCTCTGAAGTATGTGGAGAATCGCAGAGGCGAAGCCACCAAGGAGAAACTTTTTGCCCACTCGCTGTACGCGGACGATATTGATTTTATCAGAGACCAGCGCAGTTATTTGAGAGAGGCAGGATTGCAGGACTTCACCAATACTCTGCCCGAAGACACTTTCATTGCACCTACGGTCATCGATGGGTATACGATATTGGAACAGCTATCTCCTCTCAATGCCACCTCGTACATTTTCCGTGGATTACACGAAGTTACTGGAGAAGCTGTGATCATAAAGCTTTCTCCAGATTTCGCCCATATAGAGCATGCGGCTCGATTTCTTAATGATTGGTATATTACTTCCGGTCTCAATCCGGCCCCTGAAGAACGACTCTGGGCTATTGGAGACGTTGGTAAATCTCCATCGCCGCTCTGCCATAACCCGAATATCCCTCGTGCCACTACCCCAGTAACTTTACCCAAAAACTTGCCTGGTGTATTATACCCCATCAAGGAATTTAACGTGGAAGAAGAAGTTCTTGGCGTAGTCAGAAAATCCATGGCTTTGATCTACCCCGACTTGAACTTCAAGTCTATTTACGACTACTACACAAATAGAATCAAGGACATGCTTCCTGAAAAGACTTCCTTATGGTCAGGAAGTATATTTTCTGTTTCCTCTGAATTGAGCGGAACAGACTCACTGGACCGGTCTTTGGCAAGATTTCGCTCGGAAAACTCTGACTATGTCGAGTTGGCCAACAAAGTTAAACAGCTATCGAAACCATTGGCCCTAGTCACCGAGATTCTCAAAGACATCATAGATGCGCTTGAAGTCATTTCCTCAGCGCACAAGGCGGGTATTTGCCACAACGGTATAACCAGCCACAGCATTCTAGTTTCCACAAAAAAGTCAAAAGATCGAGAAACACACAAGAATGTTTTTGTCACCGGGTGGGATTTCAATTTCTCAGTTGCAGTGGAGGATTCATCTGGCCTGTTTAGGAACAAGTCCCTCACCACCATTCAGAATATTCTTCATTATTTGTCGCCTGAAGGCAGTAATGGCGGTATTAATTCAGTCGATTATCGTACAGATATATACGCCATCGGTGTAGTGATGTACGAGTTAATTGTGGGTTGCTTACCTTTTCGCTCTGATAACTTGGCAAATTTACAAAGAATGATTCTGGATCAAACCCCTATCCAACCCCAGATATTGGGCCCGCAGTGGATAAGCAACGACCTCAACTATGTTATTTTGAAGTGCCTCCAGAAGTCTCCAAATGCTCGTTATTCAACTGCTGACAAGTTGATTGAGGATCTTAAGCTTGTTATGAAGAGTTATCGCGAACCATTGAGAAGGGAGAATGGAAAAATGGGCTTCAAAGATCTTGTGACCCGAACCACAGAGGAAATTCCTCTATTTCATTCTTCTTTGACCAAGACCAACAACCACAATATCAGGCGGCAAATCTTTGAGTGTTTCAACAACTCAGAACGCTCGAAAATTCTTATCATTAAAGGTGATACCGGCTCAGGTAAGGAGACGCTAATGGAAGAAATCGGCGGCTTAGCCAGGAACAAGAGAAGTTACATTGTTCATTGGAAGTACCATTACGCGGATAACAATGTTTCAAAGTACGCGTCCTCAATGTTTGCAGTTCACAGTGTCTCGAAGCAGATTCTCGCATCATCAGAGGAAGAAATCAACGAATGGAGAAAGGTGTTTACTACGGAGATTGACGTAGATTTGAGCATTTTATTCAATGCGATTCCAAATTTGAAGATCTTGCTCGGTCCTCATTATGTCAGTTTGACCAAGAATAAAAAGGCAGCTGCAAAATATTCCGAAGACTCTGGGCCGCGTACCCCTGGAGGACTTACCGATTTGTTCACGGAAGGAATTCAAGGTGAAAACGTATCTCCATCATTTGGTTCCCGAGAAACGAGTTTCAACGAGCAAGAACTCAATACAGAGTTGAAGTATCTGTACATCTTCAAACAGTTTTTCACTCTTGTTGCGCGAAAAGGGTTGACAGTCATACTCGAAAATCTTAACTATTGTCCTCCGGAAGAGTATGATTTGGTGAGTGAATTCGTCCAATTTTGCAAGCAACTGACTGAATCAAGATTTACATTCGCAGTTTCATTCAAGACTGAACTGACCTCTTCAATAACTGGCGAAAAAATAATGAACTTTTCCGAGTTTGAAGCAATCGCCAAATCTCTTGGGATTCCATTCCATCTTTTCAACATTGAAAAATTAAACTCTGACAGCTTTGCACAATACTTGGAAAAGTTCACACCCAAGCCAGATAACGAATCAATAATACGTGGTATACATGACCTCATTGATGGAAACCTTCTTTCCTTTAACCTTTTGACAAGGTATGCTAGAATAAAATTCTGCGAAAGCAAAACCTTATGGGAACAGTTGGATGAGGGCATAAAACGCGGCTCTGTTCCCTCCTCAATTGGATCGATCATATCGGAATACTTGGGTGTTTCTCTTACTGGCGAGGCTCTAAGGGTATTGAAGTTTGCTGCCGCCACATGTGTTAATGGTTTCTTCACTATGTCTGAATTGATGATTGTTACTGGGTTAACACTTAAAGAGATCAATGAGATTTTGCAGCTGTTATTGGAAACGCGCATAATTGTGCCAACAGGAATATGTTACAAGATTCCGTTCCATCTAATTGCAAATGATGATTTTGCATTTGATATCGAGGATAGTGTGGTCTGGGACTTCACCACTCGGGCCAGATTCAAGTTTGCTCATGATCTTATCCGAATTAATTTGGTGAAAAACATGGATAAAGGTACCGAGCTCCAGGAAATTCATCGGGAATGCGGCTTGCGATTGAAGAAAAAACTCTCGAAGGAAGTCACAGCTAATGTCACATCTTATCTCATGATGGCTTCGCACTTATACCGAGCATGTGATGTGGCAAGACCGGAGGACTACAGGCACTACAATGACGCTTTGATCACTGGCGGGCGGTACGCAATATCGACGTCCAATTTGGGACTAGCGTTGCGGTATTTCACCAGCACCATGAGGTTTATCCATAAGGATGACAACAGACGGAAACTAAAGCTTATTTTGACCCAGGTGCAATGTAACTACCTACTCAAAGACTTCGAAGAAAGCATTCGTCTCATTCTGCAAGCTGAAACTAATATTGGGAAAGATAACCTAAGCTTGGCTCATTTGAAAGTTTGCTCCTTATTCAACTTGAAAAGCTATAAAGAAGGAATGAAGTTGGCCATAGAGAGTTTGAAAAGACTCAGGGTTGACGTATCGAGTGACCCAATTGTGCAAAAAAAGATCGCGCTCAAGTCTATTGCTCAGCTTCCACTTTCGGTGAGTGAGATTAGAAGTTTGAAAAAGTTGAAGGCATCTAGCAACAAACAGTTCATTCTTATCACATCCTTCATTATGGATATGATAAACCCTACTTATATTCTTGATCTTCCAGACCTTCGGATTGCTATTCTCTCTCAATTGGTGCAATTAATGCATCGTCATGGCCAAAACACATCCTGCGCCATACCTTTGCTCCATTTAGCTAATGCTTTCCTCCAACCCAGTGATCATATGAGCACAGTGAAGGCTTTGGAATTAGCCGATGTGGCCTTGGATACGGTCAATAACAACAAGGGGGCTAGTACATCACTTACACAGAGTATTAACGAAGCTTACTTGATGTTGATGGGCCAATTTAAAAATAATGCCGCAAAGGTGTTGAAATTTGCCTCACTGATTGATCAACAATACGACGCCGATTCAGGAAACTACTTTATCAACAATTGGATGATGGCTGTCCTGATGTTCATAGGATCCATGAGAGGCTACACAAAATCGTCATTTAGTTTGAAAAAGAGAATCTCATTCTCAAACGATGCGGAGACTGAAATTTTCAAGCTGACAGCCAAACTATGGAACTTTGAAAGACTGCTTGACGAATACTTGGTGCGAGTGTACGCTGTCTCTGAGAGTTTGGGACCAGATATCGAGTTTTTGGCACTAGCAAATGCCGTGATAAAAGCGTCCGCTGAACAGAAATTGCAATTGGCATGTGAGATTGTCATGGGAAGAGCATTTGAACTACTGAAAAAGATCCCTGTATCAATTCCTCACATCTGGTTTTATTTCATATCTGCAATTTGCCTTCTTACCAGCACCGACGAAGAAACAAAACAGGAGAGATTGAAGCTAGCGAAAGAAATTGCATCCTATTTCAAAATCTGGTCAACTACGTGCTACGTTAATTTTGGATCTGAGCTGAAACTTATTGAAGCATGTGTTTTGTCGCACGACCCAGGTGCGTCGGAATTGTCTTTATTGGATTTGTTCGAAGAGGCTATCGAAGATGCCCAAAAACAACAAAATTGGTTGGGTGTTGCATTGGCAAATCGTTTATGTGCGCGGTGGTTACAGCGGGTATCGAAGAGTCAAAAGAGAGCAAATGAATATGCACATAGAGCGTTTGCTCTATACTCTACCATGAATTCTCAGGACCAAGCTGAAATTATGAAAAGAGAGTTTCCCGAGATTTCTGATAGCTTTAACTGGGCTGGTGTCAGGAATATGGTGAGTACGGAAAAGCCCATCATCGAAAACACAAAATTTTTCGACAATGCTGCCCTGAACGCTAATCGCTTGAGCTTCAACTTGAAGAACGAGCCGACTTACGAAGGAAACGAGCGGTTCATAAGTGAAACAAATGAAACCCCAAAGCTGCAGGGGGTGAAGTCTATTGAAAAAACCACCAAAGTAGAGCCCACACACAGCGAGTGGACAGAAGCCATTAAACTCTGTCTTTCAATTTCTCAATCATCAAGCCTTGATTTGATTGTTCAAACGTTACTCGAGAGCACACTCATGTTTTCTGGGGTCGATTATGGTGCAGTGATTTTGAATTTCCAATCTGTCGAACCTGTTATTAAGGCCATAGGTACTAATGACAGCATCTTCTTATTAGAAGACGAGCATTTGGTTACTAGAGCAGATTTGGTGCCCTACCAGTTGGTGATACAATGTCTTATAACGGGCGAGATCACTTGCAAGGATAGGGGTCGCCCGATGCTGGAAGAGGATGCAACTGATGATGTTTACTATAGCAATAATCCGTCATATTCGGGGCTATGTATTCCGATCAAGACTTCAACTGTTATTGGAGTTATTTATCTTGAAAGTCATCTGCACAGTGGTTCGCCTAGGTTGCAGTTTCCATTGATTGACTCCACCAAGATTGATCTCCTTTACTTGCTTTGCTCGCAAGCAGCGGTATCATTTTCGAAATCAGTTGTCTACACACAAATGGAGTTGGCAAAGAAGGCAGCCGAGGAAGCAACCGAAGAGAAAGCAAGCTTTTTGGCCAATATGTCTCACGAAATCAGAACGCCCTTCAACTCTCTATTTGCTTGTTCTATATTTTTATTGGACACTCAGTTGAATGCGATTCAAAAGGAATATGTTGAGACCATTAAAGATTCTGCTTTAGTGACTCTCAATATTATCGATGGAATTCTTGCTTTCACAAAGATCGAACATGGGTCATTTACACTAGAAAATGAGGAATTCTCGATTAACGACACAATCGAAGGGGCAATTCTGTTTTCCAGTGAGCAAACAGAGTCGGATGATTTGGAGTTTGCATACTTTAACAGGTGCCCTCACATAGAGAAAATCCAAGGAGACCCAACCCGAATTCGTCAAATCATCATCAATTTGGTTGGTAATGCTTTGAAGTTTACTGCAACCGGATTCGTCAAGGTGACCCTTGATGCAAAGCCGATAACAGATTCCAGATATGAATTGAAAATCATCGTTGAGGATACAGGTATTGGGATTCCTGAAGATTCGAGGTCAAAAGTCTTTGGGGCGTTCGCTCAGGTGGATGGTTCCTCCAGACGTGTGTTTGGTGGTTCGGGTTTAGGTCTTGCGATTTCAAACAAGCTTGCGGAAATCATGAATGGTCGGATCACGTTCACAAGCGAGGAAGGCGTTGGATCTGTGTTTTGTTTTACATGTCCTTTCGAGGTGGTTTTGACTGATACGGACCCAAAGGTTGACGCACGTGATGTCTGTATTGTGTCAAATACTAAGTGGAAAAGGCTAGCTCTCAAGGAAACTTTGGAATACTATGGGGCCAGCGTGGCTTTGTTTGACAACATCAATGATGTTGTAGAGGATCTGCAGGAGTTTGAAATTTTGATCATTGACAAAAAAATGTTATCTGAGGATATCAAGCTTCGTTCATCTTTGAACTGGAAACGGTCTCTGATCTATGTGCTTACTCGCTTTGGTCTGATGCTCTCTGACCAAAGATTGAAAGATATCGAGGCCGACAGTTTGATCTTTTCGCCTATAAAAAGAAAGTCTGTGAAGAAACTTCTCGAGAACAAATTTGATTGGAAATCAGTGCACGAGAAAGTTGTCAGGACCATCCAAAAGACAATTGGCTCGGACGGATCGAAGTCCGCGAAAGTCGAATCTATCAAATCCAGCAACGATGAGATAAGTACATTGTCGATTTTGATTGCCGAGGACAATCCAGTCAACCTTCGAGTTGCTCTGCAGCATCTTAAAAAGCTAGGGTACATTGCAGATCACGCGAAAGATGGAGTTGAAGTTCTCGAGAAGTGCGAGGCAAAATTGAAGGAGGGAAAGAAATACGATGTAATTTTCATGGACATTCAAATGCCCAAGAAGGATGGCATTCAGGCTACAATTGAGTTGAAGAAATCTTTCACGGAAAGGGGCTTCGCCGAGTTTTTGCCACAAATCATTGCATTAACGGCAAATGTTGCCGGGGAAGAAAGAAGCACTTGCTTACAATGCGGCATGGTTGATTTCATTACGAAGCCGATTTTACCAGAGAAGCTTAAGTCAGCTTTGCTAAATGTCATCGCCAATATGGAACACAGCGAGACAATAATTTAAATATTTTAACGAGGTAAAGATATACTATAGATAATGAATGAGGAACAATATACCATAAAAGTGGCGAACTTTTGGGTCGTCTATATTTAAACCATCTTGTATTCGTCTAATTACAAATCTGCTTAGGGGCTGGTCATTGAATTGGGCCAGGGAAAACAAGTTCTGTTAGGACGATTTTCAGGGTCACAAAAAGTGCATGCGTACGAGAATCTCACAATTACAATTTGC